>PVIH01026597.1:0-18448 GCA_004025045.1 Sigmodon hispidus | reverse complement strand
GGAGAAATATTTATGTACATTTCTATCAGTATGTATCAGTGAGTGAACAAAACCCTTGTATATTCTAATCATTCAGGTGTTGTTTGTTTGC
The DNA here is from genome assembly GCA_004025045.1 of Sigmodon hispidus. Lineage (NCBI taxonomy): Eukaryota > Metazoa > Chordata > Mammalia > Rodentia > Cricetidae > Sigmodon > Sigmodon hispidus. The sequence goes on along the minus strand of PVIH01026597.1, from coordinate 18,357 downwards.
TTTTTTGAGACAGGCTTTCATCATGTAGCTCTGGCTAGCCCCTAGAGCTCACTGTGCAGTCCAGACTGGCATGAATCCTAGAAATTTATGCTTCTGCCTCCTGGGATTAAAGGCATACACCACCACATGGGGTGTTGTTTCTCTTTCTCTCTCTCTCTCTTTTTGAGACAAGGTCTTATGTATCTCAGGTCGGCCTCATCTTCCAAGTGCTGGGATTATCAGTATGAGTCACCACATCTGGTTTATGTAGTACTAGGGATCAAACTAGAGCCTTGTACATACTAGGCTAGCACTGTATTAACTGATTCACATTTCTAATCTTGTAATTTCTTTTTTGAAAATGTACATTACAGATGATAGCACATTTTTAGTTGTGCATCTATGACATTCATTATTTTCCAAAACCTAACGAATATAATTAATACACTGTTTGGTGAAAACTTTTTATTTCCTTCTTCCCATTGCTTACTAATAAATGAGCTTGTTTTCATATGCTGTTTTAGATTGTCCATCTAGAATTGCAATGATGTTTGTTTTCTTTCAGTCTAGTTTTATAGTTGTTTATTCTGTATGAAAGGTAAAACACTGAAATTACTGAAAGGCTTATTTGCTACTATACATTGTGTATGTATGTGTAAATTAATTTCACTCTATGTTTGTGGTTCTGCACTTGAACCTAGGATGTCACACATACTTGGGGTGTAATCTACCACTGAGTTATATATCCCTAAATCTTTTTATTTATTTATTTATTTGTTTATTTGAAACAGAGTTCTACTTTGTCCAGGCTTGTCTCAGCTCTTTAATATGGAATTACAAGGATGAGAAACCATGCCCAGCTATTTGTTTCGAGACAGAATATTACTTTATTGCCTGGGTGGTCTGGAACTTGTTATGTAGACCAGGCTGGCTTGTTATATAGACCAGGCTGGCCAAGAACTCAGATCCCCTGCTTCTGCTCTAAGCACTGGGATCAAAGGCCTGCTGGGTTTTGTTTTTTTTTAATTTATTTTTATTTTATGTACATGGGTATTTTGCCTGCATGTATGTGTGCCTGTTTATGCCTGGTATTCAGGGAGGCCAGAAAAGGGTGTTTGATTTCCTGGAAGCTGAGGTATAGACAGTTGTGAGCTGCAATGTTGGTACTATGATTAGAACCTGGGTCTTCCGGGAGAACAGCAAGTGTTCTTAATTACTGAGCCATATTTTAAGCCCTGTATTTGTTTGTTTGTTTGTGGGTTTGTTATTTATTTTTTTTCTGAGACAGGGTTTCTCTGTAATCTTAGCTCTCCTGAAACTGCTCTGTAGGCCAGGCTCCATGCTGGCCTTGATTCTCTGCCTCCTTCTGAGTGCTGGGATTAAAGGCACTGCTCTGGTGTTGGTTGTTTTGTTTTGTTTTTTCTTGAGACAAGATCTCATTCTAGGCCATGCTGGCCTGGAACTGGAGAGAATCTCATTTCAGTCTTCCAATTGTTGGGATTAAAGACATGAACTTTAATACCTGCTGAGCACAGAAATCTTTGTGCCTCTGCCTCCTCTGAGTTCTGGGAGTAAAGATTGTGCAACCACATCCACCCTGACAGATTACTATTTTAAGAGCAGGTCCCATTATATATGATGCATGATGGCCTGGAATTCAAGATCTTGCTTTATGCACCTGGGAGTGAGGCTGTTAGCACCATAACCAATCAGCTTAAAGAATACACTGAGAATGCAAAGAAAACCATTTTAAGTAGGCTGAGAAGAGTCAAGAAGATGACTATGATCCAGCTGGGCATGAGGTTTCAAGTGAGCATGGGATACAGTAAGAGTTAATTTTAAACAAAACCTACCAAATGTGCATTTTTCCCCCTTTACATTTGTCTTCCAACCCTCAAGACTTTGTGACTCTCAAATATAACTGGCTCTAGACCAATATTGCTAGTAAAATTCTCTACCTGAACAGTGAAATTGAACATGCTTCAAACTGCTTGTTCATTTGTCATTTTGTTAGTGCCCACTCCTCTGTTAGTTGAACTGAAACCATTTTAATGTATTTGTGTCCACTTATCTATATAATAAAACCTAAAATTTGTTGTAGCATTCATGGTATATCATCTTAATTTTTGCTATTATAATTTAGGATTATTTTTCATCTACATGGTAATTTTGTCACTGGAGTGTTTTTATGTTTTAATTTATAAGAGTATTTAAGATATTTGGAAGTATAGGTATGATGCATATTTTCCAGAAGTAATCTGCAATCAAATTCTTTATCCATTTCTATATGTATTCACATTAATTTTTTTTTTAAAAAAAAAACAGGTCAATAATCATACTTTATACTGTAGCTGTACATAGTTTTGACCTTTTAAATATATTATTTCATGTCATCATACATTCAACATTTTTTTAAACATTACAGTAGTTTATGTAAAAAAAACATGATTTTTTCTTGTTTCTTTTTTGATTTTTTGAGATAGGATTTCACTATGTAGCCATTCACAGTCTCTTATTGATAATCTGTATAGCTATAAATTACAAAAGCAATAGATAACATTTGGGAAATGTGTCTTGTGGAGAAGGGCAGAGCAAAGTCAGTCCCTGAGTGCTGCCCAATATCTTTGGTTTTAGGATATAGCCATGATTGACTTCTTTCAGATTCTCAATCTTCTGCTTCAAGCTCCCAAGTACCAGCAGACTTCCTAACCTAAGTTCTCGTAAATGACCTTAATTTGACCAACAACCAATTTCTGTTTTGCCCAAATTAACCTCAAGCCGACTGTACTTGGAATCAAAGACCTAGCTGCCGATTTCTCTAATACTTTATTATTACAAACTAGCCTGATAACTAGTTCTTTAAACATGTTGGGTTGGGTAGGCACATACACCATAATCTATTTTTAATGTGTAGTATATTGTCCTCTGATATACTTTAGGGCAAGGATTTCTCCATATTGTTGAGAACCCCAAATGCTATACTTTTTCCCACAATCAATTTCTTTCTTTCCTTTCTTCCTTACTTTTTTTCCTTCCTTCCTTTCTATTGAATGTGTAGCCCTAGCTGGCTTGGAACTCACTGCATAATCCAGACTAGTCTCAAACTCCTAGAGGTCTGTCTGTTTATGAGTGGTCATTAAAGGCCACAATTAAAGGCTAAAGGCATGCACCACCACACCAGGTTGCCACAAATTTTTGAGGTAAAATTCACACAACAAAAATTAATTTTAAAGTGTAAACGGAATGGTGGCCCACCTTTGTAATATTTTAGCATTGAGGTAGAGGCAAGAGTTCAAGGCCAGTATCTGCTACAAAGCAAGTTCCAGGTCAGTGCAAGCCACATGAACAAACAAAACCCAAAAACGGTACAATTGAGGACATTTTAATACAAATCATTATACAATTACCAACCTGAATGTTGTTCCAACACCATAAATGATTTGAAGTGAAAGCATTTTCAACCTCTGCTTAATTTTTTAAATTGTATGTGTGTTTAGATTATTTTGGGGTCTGTTTAAACGTGTGAACATGATTTCTGGTTTCTGAGGTGGCCAGAAAAAACGTGATTGATCCCCTGGAGCTGGAGTTACATACAGGCTGAGTCCAAAATGAATTAGAATCCTTCCTCCTCCAGGAGAGCAGCAAGTGCTCTTGATCTCTAGGCCATCTGTCTAGCCTTCCTAAATCTTTATAGTTGATGTAATTAAAAAAATTGTTGCTAACCACTAGAAGTTTCTTTCTAGATTATTCTCTAGATTGGAGTTTATAAATAACTTTGTAATGAACTAAAGAGAAAAAAATTAAGATTTAAGAATTTGACCTTATGCCTATAGTTTCACAGAGCTTCAATTTTTTTTTTTTTTTTTTTACCTCTTTGGACCGGAAATTATCGGCGACCGCCTAGGAAAGCTGAATACAGTCTTTATGTTAATCTCCGGTAGGAGAAACAACTCTAGCAGCAAGAAGGAAGTAGTGGGTGGGACGTGGGTTCAGTTGTCTCACCAAAATGAGAAGCAGGCGTGGTTGCTCTCGCCTGCAATCCTGACATTAAGGAAGTTTCGAGGCTATATTATATATCCAGTCCAACATGAACTAAAGAGATCTTGTCTCGAAATCATAAGCCAAAACAAAAGAAATCACCTGTCCATCATAATTGGAGCTTTCGAATTGCATTTAGTATGGTGGAGGGAACGAAGTCTTAAAAAATGCTTAAAGTTTGCGTTTCCTCCCAGAGGAAAACAAACACGCTAACCACGAGTCTAAGGCTCCAAGGTTTCCTAAAGAGAGCCACAGACGCCTGGGATCCGAGCACAAATAAGTATCCCAGTTCCTAAGGCTTGGGGGCGTGGCTTCCTACTCGGGACCCAAAGCACAAAAGGTGGCTGCAGTCTGGCGCTAAAATCTGAGAGCCGACCCGACCGGCTTCGCGCCGACTCCAGGCACGCTTCCCGGGCGCACCGCCCCTCCAAGTCTCGTGTGCTGCGCAAACCGCGGGAATCCGGTGCCCGCCTCTCCTCCGGCCCGGCCCGGCCCCGCCCCGCCCCGCCCCGCCCCGCCCCGCCCCGCCCCGCCCGCCCTGCCGAGTGCGCGTGCGCGCCGCGCTTGCCCGGCTGCCGCGCCTCTAGCTGCCCTGGTTACCGTTGGTGTTTGCGAATTCTCTGCGGCGCCCGTTTTGCCTCGGGCCGGCCCCGCGGCGGTTCCACGGGCGCGCGCCGGCGTCACGTGGGCCGAGGCTCCCACGCGGACGCTAGCGGGCGGCTGAGGCGGGAGGAAGGTGCTGCGGCTACCGCTAGCCCTCCCTCTCCGCTCCAGGGCTGGCGCGCGGATAAAAATGGCGAAATTGGGGGTAGCGGGCGGGGAACCTGACAGGATGGGGCACGGAGGTGGCACTGTGGTGGGAGCCTGCTGAGGTGGGAGCAGTTGACCTGGCGACCTCGGGCCGGAGGCTGACAGCGCAGACCACGGATTCCGAGGGTCGCCGAGGGCCCCGCCGAGAGCCGGAGGCAATGGACGAGCAGAGTGTGGAGGTGAGGGGCGTTGCGGAGGGTGGTGGCTGGGCTCCCCTCCATCGGGGGAACATTTTCTATCCCGGGCGCCATGCTCTCTCTCGCCTTCCCTGTGGGAGGAGGCTGCCTCTGCTGGTTGCCGCGAGGGAGGCTAGGCTGGCCCTGTGATTCTGCTGCCCTCAGGGTGCCAGGTGCTGAAGCTGTTCCGCAGTCAGGTGCTGAGTTTGCAGCGATGCCTTGGCACCTCTGCCCCTCCTTGCCTGCAGGTTGAGCCTTTCCAGAGCAAAATTGCAAATTCATCGGAAGGACTTGCCCCGCTTTCTCTCCACGACTTGCTCAGAATGATTAAACATTTTTTCACTCTCAGCGGTACATTTTGTAGGACACAACATACACACCCCTCTCATCCTCAGCTGTCTTAACGACTAGTTTTCAGCATTGCTTGTTGTACGATGACTTAATAGTTGGGCTATTTCCATAAAGGCTAGAAGCATCAAAAACGATTGCTTTTTTTGGGTACAACTATTCTGTGTAGTGATAATTAAAATTTGAACCTTTCAGACGCTAAAGTAACATACAAATTTGCTTTTAAAAAGTAAGGGGTCATACATTTGTGGCACATGCCTTTATTCCCAGCACTCGGGAGGTAGAGGCAGGCAGATCTCTGAGTTCGAAGCCAGGTTGGTCTACAGACTTGAGTTTCAGAGGAGCTAAGGACAGGGCTACCCAGAGAAACCCTGCGCACTGAGGGTGGTTGGGAGGAGAGGGGAGAGGTAAGGGCTAACTTACAGAGCACTGGATTTGAGATTAATCCAATTCACCCAATGGTTTTATTGGTTCACAGAGCCATTTAGAGTCCACATCTCTCAGATTCAGGCATGAAGTCATGATTAGAATAATGAGTAATTTTTTACTTAATTGTCTTGGTTTCAGGAAGGCTTAATTCTTCTGTGATGGAGTAAAAAAACTTTGCACTGCAAAAAATAAAGTATATTTAACTTCTTTTTTTTTTAATTTTGACTTGTTTACTTTAAAGATAGAGTCTTGAAACTTAGAAAGAAGAATGATATTGTGGACTTTTTTTTTCTGTTTACAACCTTTTAAAAAGCTTTCTTGTTTACATTTTTTTTTTTAATTGCTCTCTAGATGTCATAGTAGTGACACTAAAGTTTTTAGTGGAAGCAGATTCTCTCTACAGAAGTTCAGATTCTGAATCAGTTTCTCTTAGGGCTAGAATACTTTGCTACCACCCTGAATTTATTTACAAATATTTACTTTTAGCGTGCATTCATTGATGTGCTAAAGTGTCAGTCAGGACCACTGGGACTTAAAGTCTCCCAGCTTGGTGGGAGGAGCCTTTGCCTGCTCAGTGACCTTGCCAGCTCCACTGTATCTTTTTAAAAGTTTCCTCTTGTTTGGATTTGGTGGTTAGGGTTAGGGTTCGGGTTCGGGTTAGGGTTCGGGTTAGGGTTCGGGTTAGGGTTAGGGTTAGGGTTAGGGTTAGGGTTAGGGTGTGGTGGTGTGGTGGTGCACTTCTTTAATCCTAGCCCTTGGGGGGGGCAGAGGCAGGCAGATCTCTGATTTCTAGGCCAAGAGGGTGAGCATAGGGAATTTTTAGGCCATCCAGAGCTATGTAGTGAGATTCTGTTTCTTAAAATACAAATTCCCTCTTGTAATTACAAAAGCCATTCACCTCCTTTGTGGAAGTTGAAGAAGTAAAAAGTTCTCATTGTGTCAGGCATTCTTTATTTTTTACGGTTACACCCACATTTTTCCTGTACAATTATTTCTAAATGCTCAATGTGTCAATGTAATTTACTTAATATACCCCAATGAAACTATTTCTTCATAAAGTCTATGTTTGCATTTCATGTTTTCCCTATTTTGTTTGTGTTTATGTTACACATAAGGAAGTCAGAGGAGACCCATTGGTGATTATATTCCACATTTCGTTTGAGACAGGGTCTCATTGGCCTGGAATTTCACCAATTAGCCAGGCTAGCTGGCAGTGAGCTTCCAGGGAGCTGCCTGTCTTTGCCTCCTTGACTTGCCATAGCTGGAATGGCATGCACCAGTGTCACACTGAATTGTACCTGGATTCTGGGGATTCCTAGCTTTTTATGTTTTTAAGGCAAACACTTTATTAAGTCACTTTCTTAGTGCGTATGTTTTCTTAGGATCATCATTAAGCCTATTAAAAAACAAACATGTTTTTCAGATGTTCTGACTGACCAGAGTTCTGATAGGTAGTATAGTTAAAACAGGCATTATCAGCCCCAAGTAAGTGTAAATGCTAGGTGATTTGTCTTTTTTTTTTTTTTTTTTCTTTTTTTCCTTCCTTTCCTTTTTTCTTTTTGAAGCTGAGTCTCATTGAGTAGCCCAGGGATGCCTTGCTCTTGTACACTGTAAAGGTACAGTATTGGTTTAATTAAATGCTGATTGGCCAGTAGCTAGGTAGGAAGTATATAGGTGGGGCAACCAGACTAGGAGAATTCTGGGAAGAGGAAAGGCAGTCTCAGGCTAAATACAGAGAAAGCAAGATGAGAATGCTGGACTGAGAAAAGGTACCAAGCCACGTGGTTAAACATAGATAAGAAGTATGAATTAATTTAAGTGTAAGAACTGGTTAGTAATAAGCTTAAGCTACTAGCTGAGTGTTTATAAGTAATATTAAGCCTCTGAGTCAATTATTTGGGAAGTGGCTGCCGGTATTTGAATTTCTAGTGGAACAGAAACTTACAACTACAAATATGCCTGGAACTCACTATGTGTAGTCTCAGACTGGCAGAGAATCAACTGTCACTGCCTTCTGAATCCTGGGATTAAGGTTGTGCACCACTGTGCCTGGCCTTGATTGATGTCTTTTTATCATCATCTTTACTGTTAACATATTGTTCAATATGTTTACATATTCTTTAGTGTAATTTGGGAACCTTGCATCTTTTGTTTTCAGAGCATTGCTGAGGTTTTCCGATGTTTCATTTGTATGGAGAAATTGCGGGATGCTCGACTGTGTCCTCATTGCTCCAAGCTTTGTTGTTTCAGCTGTATTAGGGTAAGTTGTATTTCTTTTTATGTGCATTTTGGTTTTTGTTATTGTTAACTGTTATGTTTTGTTTTTGAGACAGGTCTTACAATATTGCTCTGGCTAGCCTGGAATTCACTTTGTAGACCATGCTGACCTCAAATTTCCAGAGGTCCACCTGACTGTCTCCTGAATGTTGGGACTAAAGAGAGTGATACCATGCTTTGTGTACTGTACTGTAAGCGTTAACCATGTCCCTTTTCTTATTGTATTTTGCATCCCTTTAAAATGTTTTAACAAATGTTTCTCAATAGAGCACAATTTTTTAAATGTAAATTGTGTGTATGTTGCTTGTATATATGTCTGTATTGTGCTCTTGGAATCGATAGGGTGACGTTAGATCTCTAGAGAGCAGATTACAAATTGTTCTGGGCTGCCATGTAGGTGGGTGATGATTGAACCTGGGTCCTCTAGAAGGGCAGCCAGTATTCTTAGCCATTGAACCATTCCTTTGGTCTAATAGCACCATTTGTGTGTGTGTGTGTGTGTGTGTGTGTGTGTGTGTGTGTGTGCAGGAATGTTTTGAAAAGGGGTTTCACTTTGTAGTCCTGGCTGTTCTGGAGCTCACTCTGTAGATAATGTTGGTCTCAAACTCACACATTGCTTGTGTCTCCAAAGTGATTAAAAGCATGTGCCACCAATTTGTATTGCTTAAGTATTTTGGAGATGAATAAACAGTAAGTTGTAACATCTAAGAAATGTTTAAAAAAAGTGAGTATCTTGCAGTAATTTTAATTTATTTGTACTTTTTAAACTTACTACACTTATTTTATTTTTTGACAAATTTCTTTACATAACCCAGGCTAGTCTGGAACTTGATACATGGATCACACAGACCTCAAACTCACATAGATCTACCTGCTTAGTCTCAGCACTCAGGAGGCAGAAGCAGGTGGATTTCTGAGTTCGAGGCCAGCCTGGTCTACAGAAGGAGTTCCAGGACAGCTATAGGAACATAGAGAAACCCTGTCTACAAATAAGCAAAAACCCCCAAAACAATTTTCATCCCCCTTTTCTTTATTTTTCTGTAAGTGACAGAATGGGGTTGACAAGATGGCTTAGCAAATCAGGGTGTCCCGATCTTCACAAGCAGATAAGGAAATACAAAAATAGAGAAAAATGTCTCTTTGTCAAGAGTAATTTTTATAACACTTAAATGATTTTCTTCAAGTCATAGGACTAGCAAATATTGGAGCTGGAGCTGAGTCCAGTAAGTCTGTTTTAGAGCCTATGTTTGTTACTATTGTTGTAAGCAGATCTAGGTTATATATAAAACTAGTTCTCATATTGATATAGGAGGAAACTTAATCTTTCTTAGCTTTATTTCCTTAGCTATAAAATTTCAGTCAATAATCTGCTTCATGGCTTATTGGGAAATAATTGAAACAAGTTAAAAGACACTGGCTTTTGGAAAATTAGAAAATATTATCTACTTGTGAAGTTTTATTCTAGTAGTTTATCACCCACTATACATGGTATTTTAAATTATTTACTGCAGCTACAAAGATTAATTGGTTTTTCACACAACAGTAAATACTTAGTAAAGTTTATGGGTTTCTTTGATGAAGAGTTTGAGAGTGCTTGAAAGTGACTTGTGATTGTGTTGTGCCTGGTTGATTGTTTGCTTTTCCTTTGCTTTCTTTCTAAATGCATTTACTTACTTTGAGAAATTGGATTTACTTTGCATCTCTAGCTATCATCTATAAATGGGTCCTGAATCTAGTCCTTTAGCATTGATTTTGTTTATTTTTGTGTGTGGTATTGGTGTTTAAGCCAGGGCCTTGTACATGGTGACCTGCAAGCACTTTACCACTGAGCAATATGTTTAGCACAGCATTGACTTTTAGATGTCTTACTTAATTTTCTTCCAGAATTTTGTATTTTATTCAAGATAAATTATTCATGTTTTTTTTTAAACTTTATTTATTATTTATTTATTTATTTGCCTTGGTGTTTGCCTGGAACTGGAACTACAGACAGTTGTTAGCTGCCATGTGGGAACCCGGGTCCTCTGGAAGAGCAGACGGTGCTCTTAACCGCTGAGCCATCTCTCCAGCCCCATGTTTTGTTTTTTTTTTTTTTTTAAACTGGTGTATTTTGTTTTGTTTTGTTTTGCCCATCATTCAGATTAGTAAGGTTGGACATCAGTGACTTTTATGTCCTGTCAGTTACCATTAGTGTTCTTTATATCTGATTACTACTTTCCATTAATATTCGGGAGATTGAAATACATCCATAGGTGTATTTTTTATATATATTTATTTTTATTTTATGTGAATCAGTGTTTTGCCTGCATATATAACTGTGTAAGGATGTCGGATCTTGGAATTATAGACAGTCGTTAGCTGCCATGTGGATGTTGTGAATTGAACTCAGGACCTCTGGAAGAACAGTCAGTGCTCTTAACCTCTGAGCCATCTTTCTAGTCCCTGTTTTGTTTTAAGACAGGGTTTCTCTGTGTAGCTTTGGAAACTGTCCTGGGACTTGCTCTGTAGACCAGGCTACAGATTTTCCTGCCTCTATCTCCTGAGTGCTGGGATTAAAGTGCTGCATTACCACCATTTGGCTATTTTCTTTTTTTCTGTTTTCTATTTTTTTTTTTTTTTTGGCTTATCTCTAGTTTGCTTTATATCCTTTTACCATATTACTGTCACCATAAATGTCATTTCCTCTTTCAGAAGCCTTGTAAAGTTGAAGGGTAAAGTTGAGGAATATTAGCTTTGTTTTGAGGCTCTCTGGATCTGATCCTAACCTACCATAAGCTGTGTTGTTACCCTTTACCCCTGAACCTGGACAGTCTACCTCACCTTCCATGTTCTAGGATTATAGGCAGGTATTCTTACACATGGATTATCTTTTTTTTTTTTTAATTTGTATATGTGTGTGTTCACAGGTATGCAGAGGTCAGATGTCACCTTTGGAAGTTGGTTCTCACCTTTCACTGAGTTGAGTCTGGGTATCTTTCATTTTTGCTACTATTATCTAAGCTAGGTGGCCTGAAAACTTCTGGGCAATTGTCTCATCTTTGCTTCCCATCTTCCCATAGGAGTGCTGGGATTATGTAGTCACAACCCTGCATTTAGTTTTTTCAATGGATTCCAAAGGTTCAACTCAGGTCATCTTGCTTCCTCTATGTCTGGCTGGTTTCTGCCTTTCCTCCTCCCAGAATTGTCCTTCTGGTAACCCTGCTTATGCTTCCTGCTTTACCACTGGCCAGTCAGTGTTTTATTAAACCAGTACCAGTGACAAAATCTTTACAGTGTATAAGAGCATTAGCCCACATTTTTTCTTTTTAAAACAACCCCAAATCTGATCTCCTTTGTATAGCTTTTTTTCCCCTTAACCATTATCCTCAACAACTTGTAACCAACACACTAACCAAAGATAGTCATCCATAATCCTTTTTTATTTTTGGGAATATAGGTATAGGTCTCTAGACTTCTTTCTTCTGATTGGGGGCACTGGTAATCTTATGGGGACCCAAAGAAAATTTAGAATAGTAGACAAGTCCTGATGTAGTATTAGGTTTCTGACCTGCAGACCCACAGACCCTCAGACCCACAAACCTGCAGTCCCACAGAAACACACAGACACTTACATTAATTACACTCTCCTTGTTGATTGACTTGGGGCCCACACATATAACTTGCTAACTCTTTACCCTTAAACTAACCAATGATTCTTATCCTGTTCTGCCATGCGGTTCAGTGCTAAAAGCGCAACATTTCAGCTTCTTTCCTCTGCTTCAGTTGGCAACTCATCCAGCTCTCTCTGGCATCTCTGCAACATCTTTGCTCAGTTCTTCCTGTTCCCAGAATTTTCTTAGTCTGGTAGCCCCGCTCACGCTTCTTGTCTGTTTGGCCAATCAGCATTTTTATTAAACCAGTAGGCAGGACAGTTATTTACAATGGTCCAGAACACAATCTTATTATATCCCGAGTTTACTCGTCTGTGAGGCTGGATCATTTCATCCGGAAGCCTTGAAGCTATTCTGGATGCAGAACTCAGAGAAAACTGCATCAGAGGTGCTCTGAAATGTTGGATCATCTTTGCCATCTATTCTCATTGGAGATTTTTCAGGGGGTCTTCTTTGATCAAACCTTTTTTTTTTTTTAATCTAGAATGAATCTACAGCTTCTCATTTTCTGTGGAAATAAAAACAAAACTTCTCCAAAGTTACATATTTTTTTTAATTTAAATTTTGAAGTCCAGACATTTTCAAAATATATAGGTTGGATTAATCCAGCAGTGTTTATAATGATAGGTCTCTTAGCAGCTCTTGTTTCTTCCTCTGCAATCAAAAAACTCAAAAACACAATAACATACAATATCCAGATTCTGTATAATTTCTATCTTTATGTGGCTTACTTTTTAACCCAATTTCTTTTTTCTTTTTTTTTTTATTTATTTGCCTTGGTGTTTGGCCTGGAACTGGAACAACAGACAGTTGTTAACTGCCATGTGGGTGCTGGGAATCGAACCCGGGTCCTCTGGAAGAGCAGACGGTGCTCTTAACCACTGAGCCATCTCTCCAGCCCCCCCAATTTCTTTTTTAAAAGACTTAATTTCTTTTCTCTTCCAAGCCTACATATATTTTTAAATACACTGTAATCCTTTTGGAGGTTTTTTTCCCATCTGAATCTGTCTTTTCTGAATGTTTTTATGTTTTTCTGACCACATGAGCCTTTAATAAGCTAAGTGGCATGGCTAGGATTACAGTCTTGTGGTTAGAATTAAAGCCTTTTTTTTTTTAATATTTACTTATTTATTATGTATACAGTATACAGAAGAGGTACCAGATCTCATCATAGGTGGTTGGGAGCCACCATGTGGTTGCTGGGAATCAAACTCAGGAACTCTGGAAGCGCAGTCAGTACTAGTATCCTCTGAGCCATGTTTCCAGCCCCCAGCCTTTTCTGTCGAGGCTAGCTCCACCCAGCTCCTTGGTCTGTGAGAGTTTAGCTTCATGGCAGAGGTACTGGCAGGAGTCATATTTACCATCCACAACTCTGGTGAATTTTAGTGTTCACACTGCCACCACACTGCACCTCTGCCTGCTGCTGCTCATAAACCTCATTTAAGGGTTTGGTAGCAGGGCCTCTTAAAAGAGCTGTGCAGTTTTTGCCACTAAGGTTGAATCAGAAAGTCTCTCTTAAAAGAGCTGTGCCTCTGCTTGTTGACAGCAAACAGAGCCCACTCAAGAAAATGCTGCTACCAAGAAGCTGTGCTTGACTCTGTTCCTTTTTTGTTTGTATGAGCAGTACCCTTAAATAGGTCATATGCGGCTTGTGCTTATATAGAGGCTCCTGTGATACTGTAGGAAAACAACATGTTGCAGCTCAAGCTGTATGCTGCAAACCCTCCATGGTATAGCTCAAACCACACACTACTCTGTACCATAGGCACTTGAGAGATATAACTAGGAACCTATTTTTGGTTCCATTTCTGTGTTCTAGAACCATTTTTAAGCTCTGTCAGGCTCTATGTGGATGTATGTGCCCCACATTGGGCATCATTTGTAGTCAGAAGTTTTCTGTCCCACCTGAAACTCAAATACCTGGCTGCTGCTTCTCAAATAATTGACTCAGAGGCTTAATATTATAGTAACTGCTGGGTTAGTAGTGCAAGCATATTACTGTTTAGCTTTTAAACTTAAATTAACCCATAATTCTTATTTATGTTTAGCTGTGTGGCTTGATACCTTTGCTCAGCCTAGTATTTTTGTCTCATTTCCTCTGCATCTGGCTGGTGTCTGCTTCTCTGTCTTTTCTCTTCCCAGAATTTTCCCAGTCTGATCACCCCACCTACACTTCCTGCCCCTCTACTGGCCAATCAATGTTTTATGTTTTATTAAACCAATATGAGTGACAAATCTTTATAGTGTATAAGAGCATTATCCCATAAGCTTCTGTGGCTAAGTCTTTACCTACTACACCATCTCTCTGGCTCCTATCTTGGTGTAATGGAATGTAATATTCATTTATAGCTATTAGTTACTTGCATTTTTGATGTTGTAATTGACTTCCCATGTGTGTGTGTGTATGTGTGTGTGTGTGTGTGTGTATAAATGCTATGAAGAAAAATAAAAATAAATTGAGTTACAAAATTTGCTTTTTATTAGTCATTTTAAGTATGCCCTTGGAGTTCTGAGGATATAATATTTCAAAAGAGATCTGAATGAAGTGTGGGTGGAAATCATGTAAATATCTGGGGTAAGAAATTCCAGACAAAAGAACTAGAAAGGACAGAGAGCCCAAGTCAGAAATATTCTTGATATGTTGAGAAAGAGTCCAAAAGCCATTATGGTTAGAGCAAGTAGATTATGGGGTAAGATCTGAACTTTAGAGATAAAAACAAAGAGCGTTGGTAAGGATTTTGGATCTTTTTTTTTCTTTTATTTTTTTGGGAGACATAGTTTTTTTCTTTAGCACTGATTGTTTTGGAACTGGCTCTGTAGACCAGGTGTGCATTATTAATAAGTTCCTGGCCAGGCTAGCCCCTCAGTCCAAATGAATCTCTCTTGCCCAAGGCCTGGTCTAGCCCAAGGTTCAGACTTGCCCTTTAGGTTTAAATAATGACTCATACACTTACACTAATTATATGCTGTCCTGCTTATGGCTCAGGCTTATTGCTAGCTAGCTTTTGCATCTTAACTCAACCCATTTCTATTAATTTATGTTTTGCCATGTGGCTCATGTCTTACCTGAGTTCCTTTATATCTTGTTCCTTGGGCAGCTGGATTGTGTCCCTCCTGACTGGGCCCTCCTTTCCCTGTATGCTTGGATTTCCTACCTGCTTCTAAAATGCCTTGCCATAGGCCAAAAACAGTTCCTTTATTAACCAATCATATTCACAGCACAAAGAAGACATCCCACATCACAGATGTGCCTCAAATTCAGAGATCCGCCTACCTCTGTTCCCTGAGTACTGGGATGTTTTAGTAATACTTATCAATTCAGTATTACTGGTTCTTCTCTATAAGGTTAAAACACCTTAAATATTAGAGAAGGGAAGTTTTATAGACATGTAAGTACTTGCTGTGGGATAGGGCTTGAACCGACCATGTAAGCAAATATACAAGTAACAATTCCAATGGTTCTTGGGCTGTTGACTACTGTCTCTCTTGACTCTTCCCTCTCTTTTTCCCAGTCCTCAGTTTGATTTTTTTCTGCCTAACCCCATTCTGCCTGGCTATTGGCCAAACAGCTTGTTAATTAAGCCAATCACCGTGACAAGTTTTCACAGTGTACAGAAAGATCATTCCACAACAGCTATTGCCATCAGGCCCAACTTTACGCAGTGTAGAAGTTGAATCCAGGTCCTTGAGCATGCTAGGCAAACACTCTTCTCAGCTGAGTTACATCTCCAGCTACTCTAATTGTTCTTTGGGGTTTCCGTAGGAATCTCACTTAATATTAAAGCTTATCTTTTTTAGGAGGTCAGTGTGATAACTCATTTTTGAGAGTAGGAGGTGTAGGATTGTTTACTTAAGATTGTATTTGCCACATAATTAAAACAAAGCTTAAAACTTTTACTTTTTTTGTTTTCTTTTTTTAAAAATTATTTATTTATTATGTATACAGTATACAGAAGAGAGTACCAGATGTCATCATAGATGATTATGAGCCACCATGTGGTTGCTGGGAATTGAACTCAGGACCTCTGGAAGAACAGTCAGTGCTCTTAACCTCTGAGCCATCTCTCCAGCCCCACTTTTTTGTTTTCTAATACTGTGACAACATACCTGCCAAAACCACTTTACATTGGAAAGGGCATAGTTTTAGCATTTGGGTTGAAGATACAGCCTATCATAGTGAGGTAGTTATGGTGCAGAAGCAAATCCAGTCATGTCATCAGGCAAGCTAGTCATGTCGCTTTACACAGTCAGAAAGCAGAGGCAGACTTTTATTCAGTGTAGAGTCCCTGTCTGTGTCATAGTGCCTTCCACATTCAGGCTTGGTCTGTCTTTTCTCTCTGGAAATAGCCTCATAGTTACAGCCAGAAGTGTACTGTGGTTCTCAATCTAATCAAGTTGATAATTAAGAACATCAACTATAGGCATTAACCTGTTATAGAAATGTGTTTAATGTCTTAATATCCATCTGGTTTATGTATATTCTTTTCAAAAAATTGTGTATGTGGATATTTTGTCTGCATGTACACTTGCACACCAGAAGAGGGCTTTGGATTCTGTAAGACTATAGTTATAGATGGTTGTGAGCTGGCATATAGGTGATGGGAAACTTAGGACCTCTGGAAGGACACTCAGTGCTCTTAACTGCTGGGCCATTTCTCCAGCCCAAGTGTATTCTTTTATTTTAAATATATAAGTGTTTTGCATGCCTATATGTCTGTGCATCACTTGCATGTCTGCTGTCTGAGAAGGCCAGAAGAGAGCGTTGGAGTTATAATTGTGAGCCACTGTGGGAGTGGTTACTTGAAAGAGCTGAGCTATCTCTTCAGCTCCCAAGTATTTGTTTTATATATGAATTACAACTGTTGTCATCCAGTAGTAATAATGTTTGATATTTGGAGACAGAGTCTTGCTGTGTAGTCCTGGCTGGCCTAGAATTCCCAGTGTTGAAGATGCTGACCTCAAACTTGTGATCCTTCTGATTCTGCCACCCAGGTGCTAGGATCAGAGGCATGTGTCATAACACTGAGCCTCAGGAGTAATTTTAAAAGATGAAATTATGGGCTGGAGAGATAACTTAGTTATTAAGATAACTTAATGCTCTTCAAGAAGATCTGAGTTTCTAGCACCTACTTCAAGCAGCTCACAGCTGCCTCTAACTCCAGCTCCAGGGTATGCAATACCCTCTTTTGGCTCTCTTAGTTACCTGCACAAATGTGGCATACATACAGACATGCATGCATGAATTTATTACATCTATTTATTTGTGTAAGGGTGGAAGTCAGAGGACAGGCTATGGGAGGCTGTTTCTTTTTCTACCATGTAAAGGAGAATGAGGATTCAAACTCAAATCTTCAGGCAGTAAGCTTTCTTACCTGCTGAGTCATCACCAGTTGAGGATTTCTAGAGACATTACCGTCTCCAGAAGCTTTGTTTGTTTGTTTTTTGAGACAGGGTCTTTCTTTGGAGTCCTGGCTGTCCTAGAACTCCTCTGTAGACCAGGCTGGCCTCGAGCTCACGGATCTGCTTGTCTTTGCTTCCACAGTGCTGGGATTAAAGGTGTATGTCACCTGCACCTAGTGATGTTTTTTATAGTTACAAGGAAACTAGAATTTCTGGTGCTTAAATTACTAAACCATAGCTTATAAGACTTACTGAGGACCAGCTGTAGTACTTATTCATGTTTTTAGGTCTGATTTATATACTCTTAATGTGTACCTTAGAATTAGTTTCCTTTTTACAAAATAAATTTGATACTGCCTTAAGCTCTGTGGTTTGTAATTAATTAGAAAAAAAATCATTGTGGCTTATTTTTTGAGGGTGGAGTGATGGCAGTATTTTTATAAAGCTTACATCTTTGTGAGATCTAGCTAGCCCTAGAATGACTTACTTTCCTATGGGAGAGTAGTCTCTTAACTATTTTGGGATAAATTCTGTCCCTTTATAAATTTGTTCCTGTAATAATAATGAGAGAGATAATAGATTGCCTGTTATTTCTGTATCTCTAAAATAAATTTAGGCACTAGAGAGTTAAACTCATTAAATGTAGTTTATAATAATTAGACATATAAAGTAATGGTGTTTTATAATCAAAATTTAATTATTTTTGCCTCCTTAGCGCTGGCTGACAGAGCAGAGAGCTCAGTGTCCTCATTGTCGGTAAGTGTTTTGCTGTTTATATATATGGAAATGGTAAAAGAAATAAAAGCCATGGGGTCAGAAGATGCCCTGATTGTATAAAGGCAAATCCTCACTCCCCACTCCACTCCTGCAGTTTCCCACATTTCTTTTTCTTAGGGATAAAGATGATAGGTAATGATGTGTAGATTTAGGAACAGAAGGGCAGAAAATGTGTACCTGACTAAATTTTATGTTGATTATGTGTGATTGCAGTGTTGTACCTTTGTTTTTCTTGTGTAACTTCTTAGCTTTTTAATTTAAACAAAAATGTAAACAAGGCTTGGTAGCTCACACTTGTGATCCCAGAACACTGGAGCCTGAAGCAGGAAGTTTGCTATAGTGTGAGACCTTATCTACTGTAAAAAAAAAAAAAAATCACTTTCAGAAGAAATGGACAGGTATGCTATTCTTATATGCATGCAAGTGGTGGTGTATATTCTTTTTTTTTTTTTTTTTTTTTTTTTTTTTTTTTT
>PVIH01026596.1:0-18449 GCA_004025045.1 Sigmodon hispidus | reverse complement strand
AAAAAAAAAAAAAAAAAAAAAAAAAAAAAAAAAAAAAAAAAAAAAAAAAAAAAAAAAAAAAAAAAAAAAAAAAAAAAAAAAAAAAAAAAAAAAAAAAAAAAAAAAAAAAAAAAAAAAAAAAAAAAAAAAAAAAAAAAAAAAAAAAAAAAAAAAAAAAAAAAAAAAAAAAAAAAAAAAAAAAAAAAAAAAAAAACCAACCAAACAAAAAAACCACTCTGGAGATAAAATAATAAAACACAATTTAAAAATACTTCCTTTATCTTACTTGGGTGTGGGAGGGATGTATGTGCACATGCCTCCAGGGGACAGAAAAGGGCATCAGATTTCCTAGTGCAGTAGGTCTAGGCAGTGTGAGCTGCCCATGTGAACACTGGAAAGTGAACTACAGTCCTCTGTAAGAACAGCAAACTCCTTTAACCACTGAGCCATCTCCATGGCTTCAAACAATAAAATATTTTTAAAGGCTTGCAAACATCATGGTCATCTGTAAGTAATGGAAGCCTACTGTGATAAAAATAGGCTTTCTACATATAATTAAAAATGTAGAGGAAACTAAGACCCAAATGAAATCACACATTTAAAATGTAGAATGTGCATTTTACATTTGTAAAATCTGGAAGATATAATATCTGAAGTAGAAATATTCCTAAGCAGGCTTCAAAATGGAAAACACTTAAAGGAGAAAGATTTGGTAACTTTGTGATGCACCAATAGGAAGTGATCTGAGCAAATAGAAAGTTGAAATAAACAGACAAAAACCAGAGTATAGCTGGCCTGACTTATAGAAAAATATTAAGCACTAACAAATGGGTAACTGTTTGCCATGAAAGATAAAAATGAGGGATTGTATATGATTAAATACTGGGCAAACTCTTGCTCCATTTAATTAAAAATATTAGCAACCAGTTTCAAGTTTAGTGTACTGTAAGAAAAAATTCATAAAGTCTATCATGATTTACTAATGATTCAAATAAAAATCTAGAAAACATTCATAGAGACAGAAACAAGTTACCAACAAAAAAACCCTCAAAAATAAGATTTCTCATCAAAATCAATGCAAATCAGAAGATGATGTAATGATATCAGAAAGGGCTAAAGGGGGAAAAGGATGCTCAAAATTGGATTCCATGTTTAGTAAAACTACTCTTCAAAACATGACATTTTAAAAAGATTTTTTTTCAGAATAAAAGGCCTAAATAAATCATAAACAGCTAGTGGATCAATGAAAAACTTCACAAGTAAAATTGGAAACTATCCTGAATGATGTAATGATAAAAAAGATACAAATTTTGTGAGGTTCAACTAACAGTGCATAGCGGTAATGTTACTGCATTTCTCCAACATAGTTCTGGGGTAGGAAGAATTAAGCTTGCAATCTTGAGCTAAAGAGGTCCCAAACAGTTGCTGTGCAAATGAGAGAGAAGCACTCACAGATCAGAAAGGGATCCAGTGTGGTTTGAAAGTCAAGGAATGATGGTGGGTTGTAGATGGCTCATGGACTTTTCCCTTGCCCCCAACACCCTGACATAGTAGACTAATAAGTTCATCAAAGATCATCAAGTTCATGACTATGATGCTGGGCTATTTGGCAGCTCGTTGTCTCATAGGTATTTGTCCAGATATGTAGGAACCACTTCTTGTGTTTTTTTCTAGCTGGCTCAGTCCCCTCTACTTCTTGTATCAATCTCCACTTATATCAGGTGGCATTAATTACCATAGTGTCTGCATGAGGACTGCATATACTGCTTTAGGCTGAAGAGAGATATAAAAGATTGGTAGCAGTTCATCCCCTCTCACCTCAGCATCATTCCATCTTGAAATCTGTCTAATGACCTGTGGTACAAGTCAGGTGAAAAGTCTGTCTCTGGTTTACATGGTTTGGACCATCTGTGGTTTAACTCCTAGATAGGAGACATGAAGTGAACTAGAAGGCTAAACAGCAACCAACAATGCTGATTGAATCTGACAAAATTAGGATGAATATGATGCATTGTAGAAATGATAACCAGATCCATTTAATTCCTGTCTAGAGCCAGACTAGACCCATGCCTTGGAACCCCAGCAGGCTGAGGCAAGAGGATGACAAAATGAAGACCAGCTTAGCCAGTTAGTGAGACATCTCTCAAAATAAATAATTATAGCACTATGGAGTAGTAATAAAATCATTGGCTGCATAGACACAGATAGCAAACAATTTAAAAGTGCTGGGAGAAAGCCCTTTTTATGAATTCTTCCCTATTTCTCCCATTAATAAAGAGCTAAAATATGAACAAAGTACATATGATTTTAAAAACTGAATAAAAATTTCAACAACAAAACTTAAAAACATAGAAGATTCTTTGCATGATGAAATGCCATAAAATGTCTGTTTTCTTTCATTTAGTCTATAAATTCACTATATAGCATGCTCCTTTTGTTTTGTTATATTAGAATAAATAAGTTCTTTTTGAAGACCCCATGGCAAGGGAGAGGGGAATGAGCATACAAACTAAGCTAGAAATTTCTAGAAGAGACTTTTCAAAGCTCTCCTAGAACTGATAATTTACTCTTAAACTCTGGCAGTAAGCACAAATGTATATTTAATCAGAGTTTAAGTTCAAATGTGTATAAAAACTTGACATAGGGAAGAAAGAGGAAAGAGAAAGAAAAGGAAGATGCACACAAAGAGAAAGGGTGGGATCTAGGAGTATAGCTAAGTTAGCGTAGTGCTTTCCTTGAATAGTTCAAACTTCAGGACTATCCAAACCAACATTTCGTAGAGAGGTGTGGCAGAGGTCAAGATCATGGAAGCAAGCATATTGGAGATATAAGGAGACTCACGAAAGTTCAAGCCAGACCTAGCTGGCTATAGTGTGCATTTCCAAACCTCCAACTCTAGAACATTTTTGTTTAATTTGCTATTATTTTTGACGAATAATCAAGTTGGTACTTAACTGGATTCCTGAGTTGTGGAATCACAAATGACAATTATAAAATGGTAGTTTTTTAAAATGTCTACTGAACCAAAATAATATCCTATTCCTGTTTGGTTCTACACCCTGAATGTGATTTTACATGACAAAGTAGCCTTTGCAGATATGATTCAATATTTTGATGAAGACTGTCTAATGACTTTAGCGGAGAGAAGAAATTAAGTCAAAGAGAACATGAAAGTTATGATGTTGCCTCTTGCTATGGCTTCCACGATACAAGGAATGGTCTTTGATTCAAGGAGCACATTGGTTCTGGAGGCAGAACATTAGGAGTCCTGAAGATTCTCCCTCAAAGACGCTAGAAGAAAATCAGCCTTTTGGACACTTTGATCTTAGATCAGATAGACTACTGATGTCCTACTCATAAGACAATAAGTGTATATTATTTTTTAAACCATTGAATTTATGTCATCCCTTTTTATGGCAGGAATTGGACACAAGTCAGGGGAAGTTATGGCTCTTTACAGGACCAATCAGTTGAACATGTATCAGGAATCTTCAGAAAAATGAAGCATGTATATGTATGTGTGTGTGTGTGTGTGTGTGTGTGTGTGTGTGTGTGTGTGTGTGTGTGAGAGAGAGAGAGAGAAAGAAAGAGAGAGAGAGAGAGAGAGACAGAGAGAGACAGAGAGAGAGAGACAGAGAGAGAATGAGCTATATTAAAACATTGGCTTTCAGGTCCAAATTATGCACAGTAGACCCAGTCTTAAACCAGACTTCTTCCTCAGAGACGTCAGTGTTTTCTTTTTAAACTTTCAACAAATTGAATAAAATCCTATCTACACTGTAGATGATAATTGCCTTCATAAATTAAATTTTTTAAATCTACTGATCTAAAAGTTAATCTCCTCTTAAAGATAAATTCAAGTTACTTGTACATGGAAGTCTGAGCATATATCTTGATACTATGACTTAATCAAGTTGACTTTACAAATTCCCCACCACAGCTTATTGCAGATCTGCTACACAGCCATTATCATTTCAGTCTGCTTGTCACTTTAATGTATGTTTTTTGTTTTTCTAGAGTCTCAGGGACAAACAGTATTCAGAAGAAAAAAGGCCATCAATTCAAATTATTTAGGCACTATGTTTTCTGTATTGTACTCTCTTTGGGGATATAAGATCCAGATTAAACTATAAATTTAGTGTCTATGACTCAGTATCCCACACAAGAGTCTGAGCCTACAGGTTTAGTTTTTAATAGAGAAGGTGAAGAAATGCCAGCAGTCTTCAGGGCTTTGCCTACAGTATATATCTTAGTAGGGTGACTTTGGGGGGTTGCTTATGTGTTTTATGTTATGTGTGGTTAGTGCACCCTTCAATGTAGTTATTTTGATTTGATTCAGAGGAACAAGACTCCCGTGGTGTTATTCTGATATGCATTTGAAGATGATTGTTGTCATCATATGGAACCTAAAAACAGAATTACCACAAATGGAAGTAGATGGATGGATGAAGCCTACTGCATATCCAACACTAGATAAGTCAGGAAGCCAATGCTTTTCCAAAGCTTCTCCATTATCTCTATCAAGAATTCACTGCTTTGATTAACACAGGTTGACTTAAGCTTTCATTTCAAGTGAAAAAGTACTAAATTTATTATGCCTCATTTCTGGACTGGTATACTGAAAAAAATTTGTCTAAGAATGTGAGATGAGCTGAAGGAAGAGACTAATTAAGAAAAGTTTCTGGCAAATGCCTAAAATAATCCCCAGACTTAAGACCAAATGATGGTTCCAAGAAAGGTAAAACTCCCAGAACAGGCATCCTCTCAAGTATCTACATTAGAAAGGACATTGCACAAGAGTGACCCTTCTGTAGACTAGAACAAGAAGCTGTGTGTGTGTAGTCAGGGAGCGGTGAGGATAGCAATCATCTCAGTGAACACAGCCAAGGTCAGATGGCCTTACTGAACAAAGGCAGGGCAGTGAACTTGCCAGGGAAGTGAGTCATTGGTGTCCCTGCCCAGGAGGGTAAGAAGCACATTCAAAACCTGGGATTCAGTGTCCACACTTTTCAAACATTCTTCCCCCATCTTTGCTAAACCAGAGTATTGATTATTGTGACGGGTTTCTTTCTCCACTGTTGTACACTAGATATACCAGGATGATCAATCTTATTCATTGGATATAGGTTATTGGATTCCTAGCATCCTACCCTAGTCTGATCAGAAACACATCTCTTAAAGACAGGAGATTTGGAGATGGACACATGAACTGAATGTGACTCTAAACTCTCCCTTTGAGGCTTCACACCTTGGCCCTAACAGGATGAAAGTGTTCTCCTGGCCATTTGTTATCTATGTGTTTTGCTTATGAACACAATGTCCTGATCTCCCCAGTTTCATGTGCTTGGCATGAAACTGGCTCCACCTCAACCCACAGGTCACAGTTTGTGAGCAAGGTTAAATTAATCTGTTCATTCTTTCCTGGTCACAGTCAGGGATGGAAGCCAAGTCTATCCAATCAGGACAATGAGACTCACTTCTCAGACTACTGAATGGGGAAGCAGATTTTTCTCTTTTGTGTTGCTAGAGGCCTGAACCTCCTGGTTCACCTACAGAGTCTGAAAGTAGAGCCAACTCTGGAGAAGGAGAATCAAGAAATCAATCTGGTGACATCATTTGAACCAGGAACCAAAGTCTTATCCAAACAACTCTCTCTCTCCAAACAAACCTATCTCTAGATTCATCAGTCATACTTAGCTTAAGTACTTTTGGGTTCAGTTGTCAGTTGCTTGCAAATAAAAGTATCACAACAAATATAACTCTGATCTTGTTGAGGTGACTTTTATTGAATAGATACGGCGATAAAATATTATTCAACAACAACAACAAATCTTTTCAAATTCAAAATGGTGTGATTTTCCATAGGTGAAGTTTTAGTGGTTGCTTCTATCAGCATCATCAACAGGTGAGGGACTTGCTTGGAGACTGCTTCTAAGGCATTCTGTCCTCCTGGCCTTCCCAAATGATGGCTTATGATGGACCCTGTGAAAATCTCTGCCACAGTACCACAAAGCTCTTTGCAGAAAACTCCTTTCACTTAATTTTTAAGCTTCCAAGCTATTTATTAAATAGTACTAGAAAGAAGCTATAATGAATCTTAGAATTTTGCTTCTGGAAGATAATTTAGCATTCATGTAACAATTAAATGCTTGACAAACGGAGAAGATATTTATTGATTAAATTATAAAAGAGATAAATCTGTTAACATATCTGTTAATAAAGAACACAGGTCTCAAATGCAGTGGGTTAAACAAATGAAAAGTATATATTTCAGTCATTTGGAGGGAAATATGAAGATTGGCAGTACTGATATGGAAAATTTCTATCCTGCTATTATTATGAGGTTATTGGATTGTACAGCAGTACTACTCCTCTGAGGTTCCCAGCAATCAAGGGTGCCCATGAACATATGGAATCATCAAAATGATGTAAGCAATAATGATGCTTAACCATGAGATATCCTCATTGTGCTCTGTCCCCAATGACTTCAGATGGTAAAGACTAATAAACTTAGAACTAGGTGATGAGAAAAGCATTGTGCTTTGCCAATTGATCTCCTAGGTGATTTCAAGGTGCTAAGCTTCCATGTTCATTCTGTAAAAGAGGAATTAAATTCTAACCCATTTGAATCATACTATTAAGAGATTCTTTGATAGTAAGAGACGTTTACCATCACTGTAACAAACATTATAACCTCAAACTGGAAGAGTTCTTCTGTGATATTTGAAGTCTAAAGCCTTCAGTACTATGCATTCCTTAGTTTCCTTTAAAGGCATTTCATAGCTCATTATGTCTACAGAAGCTTTTGTTACCTGATATAGACTTCTAGGATCAGAAAGACAGAAGAGGTTTACTTCTATGAAGACTCTCCAAAAATACCATAATGCACTCCCCTTTACTTCTCATTGTCATAATAATAGTCACATGGCTTTAGTTAACTGTAACTGGATAACTATGAGCCTAATAAATCAAAATCAAAATTACTATTTTTTTTTGTTTGTGTTTTGTTTTGTTTTGCTAACAGGAAGAATGACAACAGGGATTAGGGTAGCATTTTCTTATACAAAGAGGAAGCTATTCTTCAATGTCTTCTCAAAAGACGAAACCAACAAAATTTCAGTAGAGACAAGACATAAAGACAAAAGTTCCATTGTACCTCTTAATAGCCTGAGTCATCAGAGGGTCAAGAAGAGAAAGGTTCTAAAACCTTCAGTGAATATTTGATGGCCAGGAGTCTCAAGTATCATTTCAATTTTCAATGTCTTGAATGTTGTAGAGTGGACATGAATGGGCTGTGAATCACTGAGGAGCTCACTGAGACCAGACAAAAGCTGAGCACTTCTTTTCATGGGCAATGACAGCAAGTGCCTTCCATGAAAACCTTCCATGAGGAGGTGTTTCTAAGTTTTGTTTTGTATAACCTTAGTGAATGACAGCATGCACCCTAGACCATGTCACACTCTCCACCTTGTAACCTTTCAGACTATCTTGTATTGTTCTAGTTCTAGTAAAGATTCATGTCCAAATTTTGATCTCAGTTCAGTTTTTTTGTTTTGCTTTTTGTCCACATTCTTCGCAAAGAAATTCTCTCGAATGTTCTTAAATGAATCATAAAAGTCAAGTAAGGTCTGCTGTCAAACCATGGTGAAAGCAAACACAGTACATCCTCCTTTTGGTGAAAGCAAAGCCAGAAATACTACAGAAAAATGAAAGAATAGAAAGAGATTCTGTATGCAGAATGTAAGGAGATCCATGGAGTTCTTCTAAAAGCTTTGAACAGAGGAGACTGAGAGTTTTACCAGCAGAACCTAAATATAGTCATAGAAGAAATTCCTTTGCGGGCAGGTACATTCTTAAGCATGCTTAGTTTAGGACAATCATGATGGAACATGTTAGTTTAAGGTCATGGTTCAAGAAAGAGAGATGGTGGCCACATTTTTGGACATGGTTGGCTGCAGGCCATATGCTCAAAGAGTTAAAATATCAGATAAAAACCCTTACAGGACATGCTCCCATGTCATATAGAGAACAGGAAAAAATACTGTGAGTCAGTTCAGCTTCTTTCCTCTCCCAAATTTTTAGCCCTGGATGCAGGAAGGGATACTATAAAGATGAGGTAGGACAGGCGCTCCTGTCACACCCCTCATCTCTCTGTTAGTTAAGACCTTCATATCATCACCATTTCTGAAACAAGACTTCAAATTCTAAGGTATGCCTTGCATTTATATCCATTTTTATAGTTGAAAGAGAGTCCACTGATTTATTCTTTTGCCAATATGACTTACTATATCTCTACATGAAAACAAGCACTGTAATATTTCTGTTTTAGATAGAAATTATTTGTATATGAGAATATTTTTATTTATGAGTATATGTAAATATATGACAATTAATAAATTATATTCTTTAGTAATTCTTAACAATTTTTAATGGATTTAATAGTAATTATATCCTTAATAACAATAAAATGATACCATAATATAATAAAACCAGTAATATTTTGTATAGAAGTATTACAGATATTAAATGCTGTTCTAACATTTTTAATTTTTCATCTTACTTAATATCCATAGTATCTTTACACAAATTACATGTAACATTTTCTGTTTTTAATAAGAAATCAGAGTGAGTGTTATGGAATTCTGTGCTTCAGAGATGGCATTGCCTCTTGAGAGAACAGAAGCTGTGCTTACCTGGAAAACACCTAAACAAGATTGGTGTCATTACTTTCCATCATAGATGAGGAGGGCCTCATAAGAACCTGCACCTTCTTAAGAAGTTATAAATAATAGTTGCTTGGAAAAGCAAAGACTTTTTTCTTCAGTAGTATAACTGCTCATAAGTTGTCAATGTGTGCACATATAATACAAACAAAGAAATAAAAAAGTGAAGTAAAAGAAAATAAAATGAAAGTGTTCACACAGCAATTAAAAAGAATAATGAAAATGGAATAAAACTAGTCTTACTCAAGTCCAGAATGTTTTTATAGATTTATCTCCCCCCCCCCATAAGACTGCCTAAATTGCTCTATCTGATTCTTCCAGCTACATACCTGTGCTTCTCAGTCCATGGAAGCTCACAGAATAAGAACTTATAGCCAATATCCAGGTTTCAACTTAAGGGATCTTCTAGTTTAAAATCTCTATTCATTTTGCTTCATCCTAGTCACAGTAGTCATCTATTTTTGGAATAAAGAATAAGGCAGAAATATTTAGCTGATTGCATCCCTCCTGTTATATAAAGTACCAATCTCATAGGCACAAGAGAGACAAGCTCTTCAGCCAAGAGGGGTACAGCTGACAAGGGCACTATCTTCCTGCCCATGCTATGCTCATGAGCTTTCCTGGTCACAAGAGAAAGTGTGTTCCCATGGAGCTCCCATGAAAGCTTGCAAGATGAGAGCTAAGCAACATGAGAATCAACATTTTCATTCCAGACATCCTCCTTTCAGAAATGCTTTAGGACTGGTGTGGGCATTCCCCTTGGCAACCTGTTCTATCTTTATTTTTGGAAGTAGAAGTAAAATATTTGACATTTACTTCATAGGAAAAGTCAGAATAATATTAAGAAAAATTCAAAGTTACTGCTCAAACTATTGTGCTCCCTATTCACTCCCAAGCCAGCACATGTTTGGTCCCACCATGTCTGAACTACTTCATCTCTTCCTGTCAGGGTAAATTCCTCACCATCTTCTAGCTTGCATAGTCTGATAACTGAAGTCTTTAATAATAGCATCTTCATCTGTAGCCTGATGTTTTCCTAACCCTTTTGAGCCCCTCAGTCCAGACAAAGCTTTCCCACCAGAGGTTCTGCAGCTACTTATAATACTTAGAGGCTTATATTAATTACAAACTGTTTGGGCTATGGCTCAGGCTCATTACCAAGTAGCTCTTATAACTTAACCCATTTCTATTCATCTGTGTATTGCCACGTGTCCCATGGCTTTACCTGTGTGCCTTAATCTCTTGCTTTCTAGGCAGCAGCCTGCAGCATCTCTTTGACTCTGCCCTTCTCTCTGTTATTTCTGCTTGGATTTCCTACCTGCCGCTAAGTTGCCTTGCCATAAGCCAAAAGAGATTCTTTATTAACAAATAGTGACAAACTATAGTCACAGCCTACAGAAAGACATTTCACGTCATTTATCAGCTTCTCTAGCATTTGTTTTGAATGTCACTGAGGTCTGTGTATCCTTCTTATTTCTAAGGTGGTCCACTGGATTTTCCTGCTAGACTTCTATTATTTCCCCTTAAAATAACCAGTGAGAAAAGTAAATGTCATTATAATTTGTAGAGAGCTGAGTCATCGTGACTGTGCCTTAAGATGGCACTGACTTCTATTTCCCTCACCCCTCGTGGGAAAGTGCTCTCCTAGACATAAACAATTCCTCTCTTTCTATAAGCAATTTCTCTGTTTTGGCTTGGCTTTGGACTGAGACTTGCTACCACGTACGTGGACCTATGAGCAGTACCTACGTGGCATATTTTGGTTTACAAGCCCTGAGAGCTTTTAAGCTATTGAGCGGGGGTCCCCCCCCCGGGGGGTAGAAAAAGTAGAAGCTTCTGAAAAATGCCCGAATAAACCATAGAAGGAAGAAGCCTGGGTCTCGTACCTTCCTTGCTGGCGAGGTTGCGTGCGAGAATAATTCATTCCACATGTTAAAGCAAGGGAAATTCAAACCAATTTGAAAAAAAAAAAAACACAGCTATATTGAACATGGCCAAATTTTTATTACCATTATTCACTAAACAATATAATTTAATAACTATTTACATAGCATTTATATTGCTTTGGTATTAAAATCAAACTAGAGATAATTTATAGACAGTGATATGCACATATTACATGAAAATGTCATAAAAATTTGCACAAAAGACTTATTGGTGGAATGTCCTAGAACATATCCTTCAGGTATAGTCAAGGGCTTCAATATATTCTTTCTGGCTTAAAATCTGCCAGATATTTCTCAGTGCTCTTACAATAAATGTGAAAGACCTTCTACAATGTTAACCGACAGAAAGTAAAAAATCCATTAATTTCTAAGGCTTTCTCTTAGTCTACTTTCCTACTGTCTGTTAGAATGTTATATGTGCATTGACGTGTGCTGGTCTCTCTCTCTCTCTCTCTCTCTCTCTCTCTCTCTCTCTCTCTCTGTCGTATGTATCACATAGTCACATATTGTATTTTTTTTTCACACTAGATCTATAATGCTACCCCATTGGTTTGTACCTCTACTCCAGAGAAGTCTTCATCACTGAGATTTGACAGAGACTCCCTGGTGCCCTGCCAGGATCCTGCAGGTAAGGGATCTAGCTGCAACAAGTTCCAGCCCAATGGCACGCAAGTCATTTTAGCTTCCACTGTTCACAGCTCTCCCGCCTCCTAAGGAGGGAAACCTTCTTGCCCAGAGTGCTCTCTTCAGGAAAGTCATATTAATCATCAGTTGCCAGGGTCCTGGGTTGGTTCTCACAGCTGGCTGCTGAGAGCGGTTTCTCAAGTGTAATGGCCCTCAACCTGTTAAGGAATTCCCCTCCCCCCTTTTAATATCCTGTCATAAGATTAATAGTTCAAACGTGATGCCACATGCAAACACCCTGATAAGATCTCACTTAATGAAAAGCAAGCAGAGACTTTCTTCGGAGAGCATATGCCTTTTGAGAAATTCAAAGCAAATTGGAGAGAACATGTAAAATGTCTCAGGGAAAGGAAAAGTCCTAAATGAGAACATTTATCATCATCAGAGATTCATGTGCACTGTCAAGACACAATAAAGATTTTAACTCATTTGGTGTCAGGCAGCCTTTTCCACGAGGACCTTCATTAACAATACGCTCTGCTTGACCTGTTTCTGCCCAGCCATGTCTCCCACTGTGGAGGACAGGGTATGAATTATATCTTTTCAAATGGATGCCATTGATTTTAATATACCTTTAATAATATTGCTGCTCAGTGTTTTAATTACTCATACTTTTCTGGTACTTCCACCCTCAGGTGATTTTATCTAATAAATCTGATAAGTGCAGTACACCCTGACACCCAGATATGAGACAGATAACATATAACAGGGGAACCCATTTCTTTTGTGGTTAAATCTGATATGGGTGGCTGGAAAGTTTTCTAGCAGGACATGGTTTTCATATGCTGGCCAGCAGCATGCTGCTTTCTCTGTCTAGTGAGGGAAAATTCATGACAAAGCTATTTGTGGTTGTCTGAATACAACTATCTCTCAGAGCTCTGGGGTTTAAACATTTGGTCCTGGGTTGCTGGTGCTCTTTGGGAAAGATTATGAAACGGTATAGTCATGATGGAAGAAGTAAGTATGTCACCAGGAACAGACTTTGTGAGCTAATGGCTCCCTTTTCTCCACTCAGGTGCGAGGTTGAGGATGTGAACAGCCAGCTTCCTCTTCCTCTTGCCATGCCTGTCACTTCTTACCATTGCTCCCCTCAGTGATGGATTCTTATCCCTTGAATCTGTAACCCCAAATAAATTCTTGTTTCCAGAAATTGCTATGGTCATGGTGTTTTGTCATAACACCAGAAAGGTATGGCAGAACTTTGTCCCACCCCAGCTCTCTGCTGTTAACCCCAGTGACAGAGATATTGTCGCCCTCTGTGCTTTGCTGCCTGTTTAGCAGGACCATTAATATTCAACTTTTTATATCATACTTACTTTTTGGGCTGGATGGAGTCACCTCAAAATTATTGTATTGAATATTCACACACAGACACAACTTTGCAGGCATGACTTGCTAAGATCAGACCACACTGTTCAGGGTAGATCTTTCATAAATACTGGGACATAGATACCCACCAACCAGAAACTACATGGAAAAATACAGCAAGAATACTGTCTGCCAATCAAAGCATGCCTGGGACTAGAGAGGCAGAGAGAATGGGGCATGTTCATTCTTCACAGTTTTTAGAGGAGGCCAACTCTTCTGATACCTTTGAAAATTTTTATTTTTTATTTTTCAAGAGATTCATTCATGAATATGATGAGTATGATGAAGTTTAGTCCTTTTATACCCCATTACTCTGTCTTATCTCCATCCATTTATCCACCTCCTTCTCCTGACACCTTTCTTCTTCCCAACAAGCCTCCTCCTTTGTGTGTGTGTGTGTGTGTGCATGCGCGCGCGTGTGTGCGCAAACATGATGTACTGAGTTTGGCTATGGTTGCTTGTCTGAGCATGGATAGGAGGCTATTTGCTGAACTATGGACAGTTCACCAATAGCTGCACCCCGGTAGCAAATGATACCCTCTCCCTTCCTCTAGCTATGACTTGTTGTCAGGGTTGGGTGGGGTCTGATGAGTTCACCCCATTTTATGATTTAGTGATGATGGATAAAATTGTATGCAGGTAATCAGGGGTGAAGAGAAGTTAGGAAAGCAACTGCCAGTTCATGTCCAGAAAAAAAAAAAAAAAAAACTGTTTCAAGGCACTCCTCCAAAAACCTCTGGCTCTTACATTCTATCCACTGCCTCTTCTACAATGTTTTCTGAATCCTGCTGAGTGAAGAATAATATAAATGTCAGATTAAGGCTGAGCACTCTGGAGCCATTTATTTTCTGCCTTTTGACTAGTCTCAGTATTAAATGCCATCGACTGCAAAAAGAAGTTTCCTGATGAGTCTAAGAACCCTCTGCTGATTTCTAGATTTTGTTTTTCAACCTCTAAGCATCAAAACTATGGGGCAATATATATATGCTCTTCTGTCAGACATTGTATTGTATTCTGCTATGGAGGCCCTAGAAAATTAATACACCCACAAAGCATAAAGTCCTTGGAAGAAAAAAAATCTGTTGTTATTCATTTTTATATAACAAAGACCAACCTAAGATACCCAGTAAGTATACACTGGACTTCATTTTATGAGTGATGAAATATGAAAAACCAAAAGCTGGTAAGAAAGACAGTAAAAAGATAAACCTTTCTTTTACTGGGAGAGATAAATTGACAGATGATGACCAATGGGTGTGCCAAAGGAAGATGGCACTGATGTGACAGGGTGGAAAAGTCAAGTCAGTGCTATAAATAGAAAGTATATACCAAACATATCTTGACAGTTTGCCTGACAATGTGGAAGCAACTGATAGTCAAACTTGAAGAGATTGTGTCATGCAGAGTGTTAGGTGCAGTGGGGAATACTTTTATGAAGAGATGAGAATAAACATCTATTCTCTCTAGACTGGTTGTCATTGACAGAAACAAAGAAATTTTTTACCCAAGTTTAATTTGGTGAGTTTAACTAGAGAATGGGAAACTTAAAGGTGGCTACACCACTGATGAAAGAAATCCGTTCCAGAAACTGCTAGGTACTTATATATGTGCAGGGAAGTTGCTGTGTATTGTGAATTTCTCCTGCTGGATAAGAAAAATAGGTTTAATATTATATAGGTCTGGTGCTGCAAATCTCAGTTCTTGAGAGTTCAAGAGGGCAAACATCATGTCATCCTTAGATGACACATTCCAGCTTCCCCAGTTTAAAGGTATTAAGGTAACTTACAATGAAACAATATGCTGAGAAGCTTTGTGGCATGTTTTAAGAAAAACGGTGCTCTTAGAGAAGTTACTACAATGAAAATTATAGGCAAGAACACAGGACATAAAGGATAGAATTGGTGTCTCGTGTCCAGAAGTCTTTATAGTGTATTTTATACATGGACAAATAAAAGAACTCTTAGGGATTGTTCCAGGAGGCTAGAGTGTTGGAGATCTGCTTTAGGATAGAGTTGTGCAGAGATGAAACTTTACGAGCACTGCTTTTGATGTAGAATCATAGTAGTATGCCACACTTTGGTATAAATACTCAACACAGTGTTTCTATTTTGGTATCAGTTCAGATCCAACTAACTGCAACTGTAAACCAGAGACAGACTCAAGCAGACACTGTGAAGGAGTACTCTTGCTTTGAAAGTAGCCTGTAGGTTTTCTTCTACCTTTGACCCACATTTTATTTTGCAAAGAAAGTTTCAGTGTGGTTCTAAAACATCAGCACTATGGAATAGTGGTCAGAGTGCTCCTTCCTTCCCTCCTGAAGTGGTCTGGACCCTGTCCACATTCTTGTTTCTGATCTAAGACTTAAAATGTGGTATATAACAAACTGATTAAGCCCCAGTTTTCCTTAACACTTCAAACAGTCTTTCAAAGTAGGATATAGAATGTTGTTGGCCTAAATTGTTTTAATTTACATATATCTAAATGCAAATTCTAGGATTAGATTTTAGAGAAAAGCCATAGCTGTCCTACTTGTAACAAACATGTGCAGTATAAAAATGTCTGGATGGAAATAAAGCCTGAACTAAGCCAGATGGACAGTGAAGTGATATAACTAATAGGAATTTAAAGAAAGTAATTGCATTTATGAGTCCGTAAGTAACAAAATGGGAATCACAGGAAACTTGGAAATGCACAGGAAAGCTACCCACAATTCTTGCATCTGAAAACAACTGTTGAGTTTGCCCTTGTCTTTTGTCTCTGTGGAAAGCTGCATTCCACTTGTCTTTAAATCAGTTTAAACGTAATACCCACCAGCAGGAATGAAGGCGAATCTGTCACTAATAACAATGGTAGTGGATAGGACCAGAGTAGAATGTTTTTCAAAAAGTTTCATAGGATCTTTTGTAATCTAGAACATTCTAGAGAGGGGAGGGGGTTTGGTTGTTTATCATCCCACACTGATTACTTCAAGCGTTCAAACTTTTCAATGCTGGATATATAGACATTATGTGGGCTTTTGAGTTACATTATTGATTATTCACATCTAAAGGAAGAGTGTGAGGTGTAATGATACTTATGTCTTCTTCTAAACCTTGTTGAGGTGCTCGTCATTGTGAGTGTACAAATTGGTGTCGCTGAGCTAAGGGATACAGGATCCGGTCCCAGTCATCCCTGAGTAATGGAGGGAGCTCCTGAGCCTCTCACTAGTTCTGCTCTCTCCCATTCCCTCCAAAACTCATACTTCTCAGGGATCTCCACCTCAATGCAGCACAATCAGTACCTGGCCACTTCTGTCTCCAAAACACTTCATTTAGATCAAAGAACAGAAAGAATTGGGTAGGCTTCTTGAAATAGTAAGAAAAATTACCTCATAGCAGTCAGAACCAAAATAGATGAATTTATATGAAAACTTTTTGCTATACATACTTTATACACTTAGAATTACACTCAGAGTGCAATTCTTGATTTGGTATCTTATTTACATTATAACTAAGCAGTTTTCAATGTTATTGAAAACTCTAAGTGAACACAACTAAGACTTAAATAGTATTTTAGCCCAGTGTGCATCTATGTACATCATAGAATGCAGCATGACATTCGAATCCAGAAAATATGTCCTGGACTTAGAGCGTCTACATTCTATTTCCAGCTCTGTACCTGGGCCTAGGTGTTCTCATCTTTAAAGTGGGAAAAATCACTGTGTGTTTTCGCAGTACTCTGAAAAGTAAATAAGCCCATACATATAGAACATTGAGGTGAATGGCTAGCCAGGTGAAAGCTGTTATTTTAGGGCAAGGCCATCTGATGTCATTGAGATTCCGTGTTCTAGAGAATCTGCCCTTGGTTAGAATCTCACCTTTTCCCCAGATTGCCTTGATGACCTTGGGTTAATTGCTCGTCTTCTCTGGAATTCAGTCCTTTCATCAATAAAATTAAAATGTGATGTATTTTAGGGTGGCCATTCCAATCAAGTCAAAATAAATGATGCACCTACATGAAAATGTTCTGTGACTCTTAACACTATGTACAAGTACATGCCAAGAAACTATTATATTTTAAAAGCTGTCAGTATTGCACAAGAAAAGTGAAATTGTTTCCTTGTGTGCTTATTTTTGCCTGGATCTTGGGAAAAGCACAATCATAGGTGGACCTGGTGAGGAAAGTGACTGGCTGGCTCTGTAGTAGCTCAAGGGTGCAATAAGCCACACAGAAGGGATTTAGTAGCATTTGTTCACAAGTGACGACCCTTTTCCTACAGCAAGACAAGAGGTCCTAATCTTCCATTTCACTTGGGAGATCTCATGTGGGCACTCTTTCCGTTGATGGGCATGTTTTTCTCCTATTGCCAGCCTTCTGTGTAGACTAACTGGGCAGGCAGTCTGTGTCAGGTGTCATCGCTCCTCCCGTTCTGAGGAGGACCTGCCTGCCTCTGGGCTGGAGGTGTATTTGCCACTGTGATATAATACTTGGGCCATGGACAGGTCTCAGAGATAGGAGACAGCTCTAGGTGCCAGACTGATGATAAAGACCATGCTCTTTGGCATCGCATCTGTGAAATACGGTATTTCAGAGAAAATGTTGGAAAATAGCTCAAGTTCTATAATATTAAATAAAAAAGAAAGGAGAAGACTCACTTATAGCTTGCCAAGATGAGAAAAACACATGTCATGAGGTCCAAGTGATTTGTGTTCAAATCTTGGTACTAATTGTTTGCCATGTACTAATAGTTTGATATTGACTATGTCCCTTATTCTAAAAGACCCTGGATGTCTTATGTCTTTCATGCTTTTCTTTCTTTCTTTCTTCCTTCCTTCCTTCCTTTCTTCCTCCTCCTCCTCTCTCTCTCTCTCTCTCTCTCTCTCTCTCTCTCTCTCTCTCTCTCTCTCTCTCTGTGACAGCATTTCTTTATGTAGCAGCCCTGGCTGTCCTGGAACTAGCTCTGTAGGCCAGGCTGGCCTCAAACTCATAGAGATCTGCCTGCCTCTGCCTCCTGAATGCTGGGATTAAAGGTGTGTACTACCACTGCCCAACTGACCCTAAATTTTTTTAATCTATAAAATATGGGTAAAATATCCACCTTCATGGTCTCAAGGTATAGTTCCATGATAAAATATTTTCTGACCACAAATGAGATCTGCAGTTGTATCCCTAACACAGATAAAAGAATTTCAGAGAAAGAATCATGGCATAAGGAGATTGGCACATGGTTGGCATACAATACTCATACCTGTAATTTTGAGTAGCATTCATGTATATTCAGAAGATGAAAATTGCTCTGTTTCAGCTTCTAAGCAACTTTATGCCTGCTGAATGTGAAACAATTTAATAAAAATTGGAAATTATAATTATTACAGACATTATACTTTGCTGAACATTTTTGAAAGATTTACTTCTTGATTTCAAATAGGTCAACCTAATAAGACACTGCTTCATGTCTCTCTGGGCTGGCTATATTAACATATGGGTGCAGATATCATGAAAGGCAGCATTGTATTTCCTCAAAATGTAAAACATGAAAGTACTTTATGACCTATCAATTATACTTTCTTGACCGGGACCTGTGCTCTCTGCGGCGTCCCAGCACACTCTGGAGCAGGGGCAGCTGAACTCTGCACCTGGCCACACCCGCAGCCCCTGCTGCTCAGGGAATCTACTAAGAGCCCTACTGCGACCCTGAACTGAGTGAACTGAGCAAACCAACTGCAGGGGTCTATGAGGGGCGGATTCGAACCCTGACCAGAGGTGAGGA
>PVIH01026594.1:0-18450 GCA_004025045.1 Sigmodon hispidus | reverse complement strand
GCCTGACCCGTTTTCCTCCCAAACAGACCATGGAGATTTGGTCCAGTCTTATGTTTGCCTCCTTTTTCCACAGTGTGGCACTGGGCACACTTCTGAACAAAAATCTTCTTGCCTTTCTCAACATCACCCATTTTTAATTCGCTCCCGGGTGATCAATACTACAGGCGCTCAGACTCCAAGACGGACGTCCCGCTCTCTCAGGAGGTTTTGATGCATGTAAAAATTGGGCCTTTCCAGAGGTCTTTAGGTCAGTCCTACCTCTTCTCTGGTGGATGTGGTGTCTAAGGCTTCATGGCTGAGGCAGTGGAGGCAGTGAAGGCAGTGGCCAGCAAAAGGCTTGCCAATGGTCAAGCATCAGCAGTTCTTATGATTCACAAAGTGACTAGAAAGCTGGAGCAAAAGGTGGAGTAGTCTGGCACTTCTGAGACTGAATCTTGCAACTTAGATTGATGGCTTTCAACTTACTTTATGTGGAAGATAAATGAGTATTTTTAAAACTCTCATTTTTTCATCTTATTCTATGCAAGCAGCGCCAACCCTGACAGGTAGGAATGCAGCTCCATGCATGACTATGTTTCTGTGACTTGGCACATACTCTCTTTTCCCCAGAAACCTTTCTTTTGTTTGCTCTTGCCGAGACCCTAAGTCTCCTTCAGGGCTCAGTTTTAATACCTGCTCCATCCCTACCTTCTGTCTTATTACTGATCTGTTGCTGTGAAGAGATATCACAACCAAGGCAACTTATAAGGAAAGTACTGGGGGCTGGCTTACAGTTTCAGAGGGTAAGTCTAGACCATCATAATGGGAGCATAGCAGCGGGCAGGCATGGTGCTGAGGGCTTACATCTTACCTACACACAGAGGCAGAGGAGAAAAAGAGAGGTAACAGGAATAATTTGCGATTTTAAAAGCTTCAAGCCCACCCCCCGATAACACACCTCCTTCCACACCTCCTAATTTTTCCCCAAACAATTTCACCAACTAGGGACTAAGCATTCAAATATGTAAGCCTATGGGGCCGTTCTCATTTAGACCACCACACTGCCCATTTCCTGGACATAACAACCCTCATGATACTCCTTAGATCATTTTGTAGTACTTACCTAAATGCCAAGGCTTACCTGAGTGTGCAATGAACAATAATTGGGTTTTCCTTAATCTCTGGTTACTCAGAATTAGGACAATGCTTGGCACACAGTAGGTGCCTAATAAATCTCTCTCTCTCTCTCTCTCTCTCTCTCTCTCTCTCTCTCTCTCACACACACACACACACACACACACACACAGACACACACACTGGAGTAGTGGGAAGGGAACCACCTGCATAGCCTCACTCGGAGTTGGCTACCTTTTAAAAGGATTTATTTTTTTAATTTTACACATATCAGTGTTTTGTCTGCATACACTGCTGTGTGTATGCTTGGTACCCAGAGAGGCCAGAGGACAGTGTTGGATCTCCTGAAACTGGAGTCACAGAGCCGCCATAGGGATGCTGAGAACCTAACCTGTGTCTTTTGCAAGTGGTCTGCACTGCTGAGCTGTTCTTCAGCCCTGCAGCTGGCTACTCGGTCAGCAGGCTTTGGTCTACCCCCGGGCCCCTACTGCCAGTAACAGATGACTGACACACACCTGGGGATTTTTGCTTGGGGACTTGGAGGACTCAGCGGACCCCCAGAGATGTTAGAATGCTCATGGAACAAGATGATGTGTTCATGGATGACTGAGACCGGGTGGGTGCCTGGGAACTTTGGGAGCCTTGGTGACAGAACCCTTTCCCACAATCCCTCTCCTTTCCACCAGGGGGCAGTGCTGATCAAGCTGTTCGGGTGCCTCCCTGAGCTCATTCAGAAATTTCAGGATAGAAAGGGCATAAACCAAGGTAGATTTAGATTATGTGTCCTTTGGGAATCTAAGCAATAGCACTTTCTGTCTGTGCACACAGATATAGAAAGCTACCCCAGTTCTTCGAGATATTTCTCCAGTCCTACATTTCTAGAGAAGCCCACTCCTGACTTTTGCATCAGAGTGATTACACCACTTTGTGTGAATGGAGATGTATGAAAGTGTGTGTGTGTGTGTGTGTGTGTGTGTGTGCGAGCTCACTCAGCAGTATATGTACATGCAGGTATGTGGGTGTGGGTGAATATGATTCTGTGTCTTTTCTGACATCTACCTCACAGTCTAGAGGTGATAAAAAGTGTTTTGTGTAATGGTACAGCAATCCCTTTGGTCTCCATGGATACTAGTTCTAGGACCCACGTGGATGCCAAAACTACAGTTCAACAGCAAGCCTCGCCTCACTTACAGTTTATTTTTCTTTTTGAAACAAACTCTTCCCTAGCCCAGGCTGGCCTCTAAGTTGGTATGCAGCTGAGGATGCCTCCTGTGTCTACATCCCAGGACTGACTCTACAGGCACATACCACCATGTCTGGTTTCTGCATTGCTAGGGTTAGAACCCAGGGCTTTGTGCATGTTAGGCAAGCAACTTCACCAGTGGAGCCATATCCCTAGCCCTAGTTCTATACGTCAGTGTTAGACCTATGTATGTATACAGAGAAAGGTATACAGAGAAACTATTGGAAAGTGCTTTGAAATACCCAATGCTATGTAAATGCTATGGAAATAGTTGTTAGAATGTATTCTTTAGGGAACAATGACAGGTCGGTATGCATTTTCTGAGGGTGAAATTCCTCCCTCTTTTGAGACAAGGCTAGGTTGGCCTTGAATTCATGGTTTCCTGGCCTCTATCTAGGATTGTAGACTTGTACCACCATGCCAAGGCTGCAGATGGGCAACTTTTACATTTAGTGTGTGTGTGTGTGTGTGTGTGTGTGTGTGTGTGTGTGTGTGTGTGTGTGCTGGGGTGTTGCTACAGGGCACATGTGGCATTCAGAAGATAACTTGTGAGAGATGGTTCTCTTCTTCTAATGTATGAGTCCCAGGAGTGGGTTTAAGTCATCAAGCACGGTCGCAAACACCTCTACTCTCCTCATCTCTTGGCAGGTCACCAGATGAACAAGGAGGCTATAATGGCACCCTTTTCGCACCTGGCAAATCCTTGCTAGCAACTTATGTGCATGGCCTTAGTTGTTCAAGGCATTCTGGCACTGTAGACCCCCCACCATCTTATGTGATAATGTAGAGGCCCTAGGGCATTGAAGGCTGGGCCTAATGAAGCTGGGCCGCTTACCAGTGTCCAAGTTCAGGCAGAGATTCTATCTCTGCTGGAACACAAGCTGGCCTGGGCCTCAAGTAGTCTTCAGATTGCTCACCAGTCCAGCTTCTTCTTAGCAAAGGAGGCATCTATGAGGTGGTCCACACAAGAGCACTTTGGGTTTTTTTTTTTTTTAAACTTTATTTATTTATTTGCCTTGGTGTTTTGCCTGGAACTGGAACTACAGACAGTTGTTAGCTGCCATGTGGGTGCTGGGAATCGAACCCGGGTCCTCTGGAAGAGCAGACGGTGCTCTTAACCGCTGAGCCATCTCTCCAGCCCCACAAGAGCACTTTGTAATGATAGGGACTGGACAAGTTGAGGGTTGACTGCCACCAGGAGGCCCCATGAGGTGACAAGCTGGCCCCAAAGTGACAAGGGGGAGTGTTGGGAGCTTCAGGGTGACTGAAAGAAGCCTCAGAAGGTGTTCTGTCACTTGCTGGCCCCATCCAGGGCTTGTAGGTTCACAGGGCCTCGATGCTTCCTGCAATACTGACTATAGCCAGAAGAGGCCGCCCCAGTCACTGCTGCAGTTCTTTGGGATGGCCTGTCCTGCCTTGGGAGCACGCCGTCTCAGGCACTCCTAGCTTTGCTGGGATGCTGGCACACAGAGCATCATGGGAGGCCTCCAGCGGGCACTCAGGTAGCCTATCAGGTGCTATTTGTAAAATTCCTACTATGTGTCAGCCCAGTCAGCTGAATACCAACAAAGAGCCAGCAAGGAATCACTAAAGAAGGCACAGCAGCGGGGCAGTGAGGGCAGAAGATTTTTATTTATTTATTTTAATTTTTTAAACAGGGTCTGATGTCTGATGAGGTCCCAAGCTGATCTCCAAGAATAACTTTGAAATCAGTTTTTAAAAATCAACCTGTGGGGCTGGAGGGATGGCTCAGCGGTTAAGAGCACCGTCTGCTCTTCCAGAGGACCCGGGTTCGATTCCCAGCACCCACATGGCAGCTAACAACTGTCTGTAGTTCCAGTT
Source organism: Sigmodon hispidus (assembly GCA_004025045.1). NCBI lineage: Eukaryota > Metazoa > Chordata > Mammalia > Rodentia > Cricetidae > Sigmodon > Sigmodon hispidus. Next base: position 14,252 of record PVIH01026594.1, on the reverse strand, counting down.
CCAGGCAAACACCAAGGCAAATAAATAAGTAAATAAATAAAGTTTTAGAAAAAAAAAAAATAAATAAAAATCAACCTGTGTGCACACATGCAATGTTTGTGTGTGTGTGTGTGTGTGTGTGTGTGTGTGTGTGTGTGTGTGTGTGTAGGTCAGAGGACACCTTTTGGACTTGGTCTTCTCCTTCTTCCTTTGCGTGGATTCTAGAGATTGAGCTCAGGTTGCTAGAGTCATGTGACAAGCAAACACCTTTACCAGTTTAGTAATCTTCCAGGAACTGTTTAGTCTCCTTGTGCCTCAGTTTGCCCTTCTGTAAAATGGGACTGGTTCCACATAGATCCTTCCTGAGGACTTTCCCCCCAAGGACTATCAGATTAGTATAATATTGGTCTTACAACAGCAATGTCTAGAAGTTTATTCTCCACCCTTCCCTTCATAAGGGTTATGGCCAGGACTCTCACTCCATAAGACAGACATACAAGAAGAGGAATATGTATTTCTTATTAGTATATATTCACTGTAGAAAACAATGGCTTTGTCCAGCCATTTTTACACACATTTGTAATGTGCTTTGATCATCTTTAATTCCCTTTGCTGTGTCTCCCATTCTCTTCTCCCCACCAATCCCCTTGCTCTTTCCAAGGACTTCCTTCTAGCTGAGCATGGCGGCTCACACTACGACCCCAGCACTTTGGATACTGAGGCAGGAAGCTTGCTGTGAATCCTGAACTAGCCTGGGAGAAGAAGTGAAATCTGTCTGGAGTTGACAAAGCTCCGCCCATAGAGAGTCCCCTGTATACTTTCAAGTCTTCCTTTCTTTCTTTTTTCCACTCCCAAGGATTGAACCCAAGATGAACCCATGCACATATCATTGAGTGTCATCTAGCAGTATGTGCCTTACTTTTTAAAATTTGCATTCTTTTTTTTTTTTTTTAAAAAAAAAACTTTATTTATTTATTTATTTGCCTTGGTGTTTGCCTGGAACTGGAACTACAGACAGTTGTTAGCTGCCATGTGGGTGCTGGGAATCGAACCCCGGTCCTCTGGAAAAGCAGAGGGTGCTCTTAACTGCTGAGCCATCTCTCCAGCTCCAAAATTTGCATTCTTTATAGGAGAGAAAACTGAAGAGTGTTGTCTTTCTGAGCCTGGCTTATTTCACTTAACACCATCTCCAGTTCCAACCATCTCTCTGCAAATGACATAACTCCATTCTGTATGGCTGAATAAAGCTGTGTACTGCACATACACACATTTCCCTCATCTGTTGACGGGCAACCCTGTCTACTGTACACCTGACTGATGTGGAGAGTTCATAGGCTCCTCTGTGGTAAAGCACAACAATTTAATATGGGTGTAAAGTTTTATGATACCTGGAACCTTCCAGAAATAAACACCCAGCTGGATGAGGGGCATATAAGAATCCACCCCAAGCTGAGGGGTTCATGGTAGTTACTCTCTGCTGAGGGAGGAGGGTCATCTTTGTTCAGGGTGTAACCACTAGAAAATTGCCCAAGATCCATTCAGCAACCCACACCCATGCATATATGTCTGCAGGCAAGCTTAATTAAATTCAATGGGTTATTAAAAAAAATGAATAGAAAAAAAAGGGAAAAAAACAATAGAAGATGGAGAGGGATTGGTGGAAGAAGAAAGGGTCCAGATGGGATGGGAGGGAACAAGAGACAGATGGGTGATTATAATCAAAGTACAACATACTTGGACTTACTGGTCCTCCAGAGGGTCCTTGTTGTCAGGGCTCACAACTAGCTGGAGGTCCAGATCCAAGCGGATCCAAAGCCTCTGGCCTCCAAGGACACCCTCATTTGGGTGCACGTAGCTACATAAAGATACATACAATACACAGCATAAAAGATGACACTTAAGATCGAAAAATACACTATACACTTGTGTGAAATTGTCTAAGAATAAATTTAAAAAGTATTTTAAAAGAAGAAAAATGAAGACACAGGTCCGGTAATGTAGCTAAGTTGGTAGGGTGGCTTACCTAGCGGGCACGATGCCCTGGTGTGTGTGTGTCTGTGTGTGTGATTTGTTTTTGTGGGTGTGAATATGCACTTGCTGTGACACATGTTCAAAGGTCGGAGGGCAACTTGAGGCAGTCAATTCTCTCCACCCCCCCCATGTGGGTCCCTGGGGTTGAACTTGGGTGGTCAGGCATCTCACCGGCCTCTAAGCCCCAGTTCAGATCCCCAGCATTGGAGAGTGGAGGCAGGAGGATTGAAAGAGAAAAAATTAAAACCAAAGAGGGAAGTCTGTGTGTCTATGGATGGTTTGAAGTTGAGCCCATGAGTGACTGTAAATACTATTGTAGCGAAGAAGGCCAGGGCAAAGGTGGGTGTGGATAAATGGTAATGGTCTGGGTGGGGCCTAGCAAGAACAGTCTATTCAGGCACTCCCCTGCCCTGATATCAGCAAAGCGTGAGGGGCTCAGGCCTGGCTTAATGGGAGAAAGGCGGGGTAAAGGAAAGGGACTTTTCTGTTCCTACCACTTCCCACATGTAGGGAGCCTGTTTAGAATGGCCATCCTGAACCCCATCGATGTAGTAGCTAACTTCACTTGGATGTGGGTGTCTGGGCTTGCTTGCCTGCCTTTCCACCCGCTGGCTGCTGGCCTGAGCAGGCTACAGGTCCTACCTGTGGGGCTACACCACCTACCTGCTGGTGTACAGCTAACCCAGTATTTTTTTTTTTTTAAATAAAGGCTAAAGTCCCAAAGCTGGTACCTTGATAAGGTGCCACACATACCTTGGTAAGGGAACATGGTTTATCAAGAAAGAACTCTTGGTTCCAGCCCTGGGCAGCCAACACCCCAGGTAAAGCCCAGTGAAGGAGGAGCAGCCAGCACTACCCAGAGACTGCCATGCCTGCCAGGAGATGCCAGGACCTTGAGCCTCTCAGACTGGGCCAGCCAGGGAAATTGGGGCCAACTGCAACCTTTAAGATCCATAGGCCTCTGGCTCAAGTGATTGGGACTTAACTCTTGAGCAGTTACCTCTGGCCTTGGTGGAAGTAATTATAACTAGGGCAGAATTTCAAAGGGCGCTCAGCAAAGGTGTGACAGCAATGTCTGAGGTAACCATTTTCTTCTCACCACGTCTCACTTAGGCACTGCGTGCTGGCTGGAAGAGGTCCTCAGACCTGGTCACCAGTTTATAACTTGGCTACACCAGAGCTAAAGAAGAGAAAGGAATCTGCATAAGGTAACACAGTGAGGTGCAGCCTGGGTCTCCAAGCCTCCATGTTCTTCCTCAGCCCAGGCTACTGCCATTTCCAGGTACCCAGAGGCGTGCTGAGGACTCTTTGTTCTTTTTTTTCTTTTATCTTCTTTTCTCTTCACTCCTCCCTCCTCTTCCTCTTTCCTTCTTTTTTTTTGAGACAGAGTTTCTCTGTGTAGCCCTAGCTGTCCTGGAACTCTGTTCTGTAGACCAGGGCTGGCCTCCAACTCACAGAAATCCTCCAGCTTCTGCCTCCCAAGTGCTGGGATTAAAGGTGTGAGCCACCTCCTCCTGGCACTTTTCAGAAAAGTCACTGAATGTGGCCTTGATTTGGATTGTCAACAGGATTTCAGCTGCTGCTGCTGCTGTTACTGGTATGTGGTGTGTGTGTGTGTGTGTGTGTGTGTGTGTGTGTGTGGCGTGTGTGCAGAGAATCTAAGCCAACCTTGCCATGAGCAGGCTCAGTTGCACAGGTCCCTGGATTTAGCTCTTTCAGCTTAACCTACTTCAACAGTGTTCTCACCTTCTGAATGTGGGGTTGCCATGGTGAGCCATTCTGGCTGCATATTGGAGTTCCTGCATGTTCTTTGAAACTTCCAATGCCCGGGTCACACCCCAGGCCAGGGGCACTAGAGTCTTTGCAGGGGGCTGGGGTTAGGCACAGGTGTTTACTAACAATGCTGTGCTCGCTTATAATTTACAGACAAGGGCGAATTAGAAATCAGAGACAAAGAACCCTATGCTGCAGCCACAGTCACAGTCCCCACTTCCTTTGCTCAGGCCAGCCGGCAGCGACAGATCTACTGTGAGCTCAGAGACATTATGGGGAAGTCCCGGATATCGTCATGCGTGACAGCATCTAATTAATCATCAACTCTGTAACGTGATCTCCAGCCTATAAAAGGGGAACCTTCAGAGACTCATAAACCTGACCACTGGCTTTCACAGACATCTCCAGATCCAAGGACTTGTGTCCCAGGAGGATCCCAGCCTAATGGGTGGCCGCCTCAGCCCTGAGGCCAGTAAGTAGTCTTTCTGTATGCTTTGAGTTTGCTTCTGGTGTCTGGACTTCAGGGAGTACACATGGGATGTCTAGAAGGGGGAGAATGGAGACCCTGAGGCTATTGTCACCTAGGGTGGGTTTCGGCCAAGGTCTGGTCTGCAGGAGGAAGTGAGCTTCCTGTCTTCCCAGGAACTCAGCAGAGGTTGGGTGACTCAGGTCCAAGATGGCTGCCGAGATAAACACCCCACCTCCCCCACCCGCTACCCATAAGCAGTGTCCATCTAGGCACTGGATACAGAGAGAAACAGTGTTGGGGTGGGTAGACAGATAGAGTTTAGGAGGCCTGCTCCTAAGAAAACAAGGGATTTCAGCTTTGCCAAATTAGAGATGGCACCAGGCACAAGCCATTTTGTCACTGGGCCCTTGGTTTGTTTCATCTGAAGGTTGAGGACAGTGCTACCCACCCTGACGGACCTTAAGGCTCCAAATACAGAAGTCTAAACAGTAATGAGATAGGGAGTTTCTCTGAGACACTTACCTATACCTGCTGCATCATGGTGTTTCGTAGTGGAAGGACCTGGGTGAGTGGGCAGGAGTGAGCATTCCAGGTCTTAGCATAGAGACTGGGACCAGGCACACAAGCAGAACAGAAACCCTGCTTTGGGCTCCATGGCAGGCACCCAAGGTTTGCTTGCGGTGGACAGCCACACCCTGATCCACCTCTGCCGTGGCACCTGTGTTTGGATTCAAGGCAGGGCAGTAATACCAAAAGAGATGTAGTGTAACAGGTGCGGGTGTGTGGTATGTGTGTGTAGCTGCACCTCTGGTCTCCTTGGGGCTGGGAGAACTGTAGGGATCTTTCCTGGGCCTCCCCCGAGCTCCCCAAGCTCTGAATGCTCTGAGAGAACAGTGGGCCTGGGTCACAAAGGGCTGAGAAGGTGCCTGGTACCTCAAAAGGTTTCATGGCTGGAGGGTGGTGATGAAGATGTTGACAGCCGGGAGGCCATCATGAAGCAGGCAGCTGATGATCCATTCCTAAAATTTCCAGAGCCTTGCTTGCAGAGACTCCAATTTGCCTTCATCTGTCCGGGACTGGAGATGACCCTAAGGACATGACTTGTGTGTCCCAAACTTCCTAGCATTCTAGATCCAGGCCAACAATGCCCCTCCCCTCCAGCAGTGGGGAACACAAAAGTGAGGTCCCCCACTTACTCTACTCCATGGAGCCTCAGGGTCTGATCTGAAAATGGGGCCCAGAACAAGAAGGGCAATCTCTTGGTAGAGAGTGCCCTGAACCCTATGCCAACCCTGCCAACTGGGACAGATTCAGTTATCGAATCGTGTTTAGCAAGTGCCTGCCTCTGCCACTCCCCAGTTGAGCAGTGGGTTCTGTTGGGTTGTTCAGGCAAACGGTGGTAGGATTTCTGCAAGGCTCTGTGGAAGGAGCAAGGCAGAATGGAGATGGTGTCCACCCCTTGAGAGCCATTGTGACCCAGCTCTGAAGGCAGGAAGCAGAGCTCACTGAAAGGCAGGGCCCCTGACAGGGACAAAGTCCTGAAGGCCTTTGATAGACTTGCTGGGTGAGGGTGGCTTTCGGCCCTACTCAGCCTGGCTCGTGTGCAGTGATTAGCCAACATAAGCCATCCGAGAGAGTGAGGCCTCTTGTTGCTTGCCTCTGGTGACACCTCCTGAGAGTCACACTCAGTGAGTTGTTCAGAGGCTACTGAAGACCTGAGCATGCAGTTAAGAGAAGGCGGGTCAAGGGCTCTGGTCACCTAGGGGCCCATGGAGGCTGCAGTGTGTCTGTCTCCTTCTTTCTGTAACAGAATGTAGCTCTCACAGTCCACTGGGAATTGTACCCTCTCAAGTTGTCACCCAGGCCAAGGCTTTCTTTTCCTGGGGTGCCAAGGGACTCTTGTATCCCTCAGAGGCCATTGCTAGGGCAGTCTCTTCCTCCTGAACGGACATCCCACCAGCTAGACTCCTGTTGCTCCTCTAGGAAGTGGATGAGGCAGTGAACTGACCTCCCAGAACAATCCATCCAGTCCTCTATTCTTCCGAGGACAGAATGTGGCCAAGTGAACACCCTGCTCACAGCCAGGGAGAACTGGCCACCATTTTGAAATAAGCAGCCCAAAATTCTCAGACCCAAAGGGGATGTGAACCCTTTCCACTGAGGCTGTAGAGGATGAGGCTGGGGCTCCAACTTGGCTCTATTTCTGCTCTTGTAGTGGACCAGAGTTGTAGATCGTGGCTCACAGGAGGGGACATCCTGCTTCTTCTGGGAGAGGGTTGCAAGTGACCGTCTCCAGCATCTACTCTTGTCTAGAATTATTGACAGGTTCCTTATCAAGCCTTCTAGACTTCTCTTGAGTCTTTCACATTAGCGGTGGCTGTGACTCATCTGAGTGAGGGGGTGAGCTCAGGAGTCTTCAGTCCTATGTGTGTCTCTGCAAATAGGTCTGTGGTCTGCAAGTGGAACAAGGAACAGCCAGCTGGTGGAGGATGGGGCCTGTCTGGGGCTTGGCTCAAGTTCAGATTGAGTTCATCTTCCTTTTTCAGCTAGCAGTGAGCTGGCTTCCTCTCCTCACCCCCACTTAAAGAGGAAAAGGCAGGTCACTTGGATCAGATCAGCCCCTGTTGTCTTGGACCAGGGCTGAGAAGAGGGCTGGCCTGCAGGGAACTTTCTCTCCTGGCTCCCAAATACCTTTGTGCAAGAAGTCTCTTGGTTCCAAAGGGCACACCAGGCCTCTGCTGAACGTAGGCATCTCCATAGAACCTTCTCAACTTGCAGCCCTGTTCTGTGGGAAACTGCTGTGTTCCTCTCTCTCCCAGGACCAGGAAGTCACCTTGGGGAGTGTGTGTGTGTGTGTGTGTGTGTGTGTGTGTGTGTGTTGAGGGTGGTGATGGCCAATGCAACTCACTTGTGGGAAAAGGAGGTTGGAGAAGCAAAGAGGAAGAAATGGCCATCATGGACCACCTGCCAGGGCCTGCACAAGTTAGCCAGCCAGCGCTGCTCCTTCAGGCTGGGTACTTGAGAATACACGAGTATTACATCTCATCACCTTGCCGCTGGTGAGATGGCTCAGTGAGTAGAGATGCTTGCCTACAAGCTGAACAATGTTAGTTCATTCCCCCTCTGACATCCACCCATGCATCCACTTGTGTATCCAATAAAGAAGTAAGTGTTAAAAAATAAAAATAAGGGCTTGAGAGATGGCTCAGAGGTTAAGAGCACTGACTGTTCTTCCAGAGGTCCTGAGTTCAATTCTCAGCAACCACATGGTGGCTCACAACCATCTATGACGACATCTGGCGCCCTCTTCTGTATGCTGTATATATAATAAGTAAATATTAAAAAAATAAAATAAAAATAAAAACAAGCCTCAACTGAGCATTTAATATCAGCATTCAGGAGGCAGAGGCAAGTGGATCTCTGTGATTTTGAGGTCAGTCTGATCTACAGAGCAAGTTCCAGGAGCCAAAATTATTCAGAGAAGCCCTGTCTTGAAAAATCAAAAACTAGCCAAACAACAATAACAACAACAAACCCCAATAAACCTCATCTAAGTTTATTTTCGTTCCCTTGGTTTGGTTTTGTTTAACAATAGTTTCTGTCTATGTAGCCCAGGCTGGCCTGTCCTAGAACCCCATACATAGCCCAGGCAGGCCGTAACTTGCCTTCACTGCCACAGTGCTGGAATTACAACACTACCATGCCAAGCAAGCTACCTTTTCTATTCAATCCCAGTAATAACCATGATTTAGGACTGAGTTTAGACAGGGCTTAGGTATAGGTTCTTTTAATTTTCATGCCAGGCAGAAAGGGTGACAGAGGTTGGGGACAGGAAAGGTCAACAGACCCAAGCAGGTAGAGTGTGCTGTCCGTCGGGCTTTTAGCAGATCCTTGGGGCTTGTGGGGTGAGGCTTGAGGTGATTTGGGGGGTGGAGATGGCTCCAGGGAACTTGGGGCAGCTGAAGTGGTCCCCAGGAGGAGACCAGGATAGCCTAGGGTGCTGGTAGTTTTCTGGGGAGCTGGTGGGTTAGAATGGGCCCTCACTGACAGGCTACTTGCTCTGCCCCACAGATGCTGAGATGCCCCGCGAGGCCCTTAGTTTCCACGGGGATGCCACCGGTGCGCAGGTGCATCTGGATGACCTGCGGAGCACAGCACGTAGGCGCTCCACGTTCCACGATGGCATCGTGTTCAGCCAGCGGCCAGTGTGGCCTGGTGAGCGTGTAGCCCTGCGTGTGCTGCGACATGAGGACGGTTGGTGCGGTGGCCTCCGAGTGGGCTTCACACGCCTGGACCCTGCCAACGTGGCCGCGTCCTGCCTGCCACCGTTCGTGTGCCCGGACCTAGAGGAGCAGAGTCCCACGTGGGCCGCACTGCTTCCAGAGGGCTTCGTTCGTGCAGGGAATGTAGTCTGCTTCTGGGTGAACCGTAGAGGCTGGCTCTTTGCCAAAGTCAACGCTGGCCGCCCCCTCTTGCTGCGCAAAGACGTGCTGGTCCAGGGCGCCCCGCTCTGGGCGGTGATGGATGTGTACGGGACCACGAAGGCCATAGAGCTGCTGGGTGAGACAATCCTTGGCATTCCAAGCAATGTGGTTCCGCAGTGTGTGGTGTGGAAAGAGAATTCCAAGCGGCTTTCACGCACCTGTCTAGAGGCCCTGGTAGAACTATTCATTCCTTCAAGTTCAGTATGCCATCAGCCCATGGCCTAGTGTAATGGCATTGGAGACCAGAAAAGGGGAAAGCCTTAGCCTTGTCCTAAAGGAAAATAAGTTATGACCTTTGTAAAGTTAGGAGGCTGGTCGCGTCTCACAAAAGAAAAGCATTTGGATGGGGCCTTTCGGCTTGAGTAGAAGTTCATCTACACACAGGTAGAAAAAAACCAAACCAAACCAAAAAACAACAAAGATGTGAGCACTCTCAGCTGGGTTCATAATGTGACAGGGAGATCAGCAGTGAGGAAGGGGGTGGCTGCTGAAGGGTAGCACACATGCTTGCATGCATGCATGCATGAGCTCATGTGGATTATGGAGCTGCTGTACTGAACCTCCTTTTCTGCCTTAGATCCCAAAGCCGACAGCTGGATCACCAGTGGGGAGGCTGTGCCAGCGTCTGAAGGTGAGTAAATGTCCCGCGATCTCAGGACCCAGTGGAGTGGCTGGGAAGTCTGACTGTTCAAAGCTATCCTTCTAGCTAGGTACCACAGAGGAGCCTCCCACAGTTTACCCTCTGCTAGAGATCCAGAAACAATGTGATGTTTCTGCCTTTTAGAGCATTCCCAATTAAGAGAGTAGATGCATGAGCAGGACTCCCCACCAACCCTTCTCTGAAACAGTTCCGTGTAGACTAATCTATCTTCAAATGTACTTTATTTTTTAAAGATTTATTTATTTATTACGAACATGGTGTTCTGTGCACATAATGCATGTATGTCAGAAGAGGGCACCAGATCTCATTACAGATGGTTGTGAGCCACCATGTGGTTGCTGGGAATTGAACTCAGGACCTTTAGAAGAACAGTCAGTACTCTTAACCTCTGAGCCATCTCTGCAGCCTCTCAAATGTACTTTAAACACTTTTTCAAATGCTGGGATTATATATTAGTTTAATCTCATTTTTTTTCTTTTTGTTTTTAGAGACAGGGTTTTTCTGTGTAGCCCTGGCTGTCCTGGAACTAGCTCTGTAGACCAGGCTGGCCCAAAACTTACAGAGATCTGGCCTCTGCCTCCTGAGTACTGGGATTAAAGGCATGTGCCACCACTGCCTGGCTCTCATATTTTCTTTTAAAAAATCAAAAGAAAAATGTATATACTGTGTCATGCCTGGTACCTTTCAGAGGTCATAAGAGGGAATCAATCTTCTGTAGCTGGAGTTACAGTCAAAAGCTGCCACAAAGATGCTGGGAATCAAACTTAGATCCTCTGCCCAGAGTAACAAGTGTTTTAAACTGCTACGTTATTTCTCTATCCCTCTTTTGCTGTGTTGGCTCAGATGGTAAAGTGCCTACTTGGTCTGGGTTAAATCCTCAGAACCCGTGTGAAAGGACAGGCCCATGTAGGGAGAGTGGGGACAGACCAATCCCTGGGACTTGGCTGTCTAGCTGGTCTAGTCAACCAGTGAGCCCCAGGTTCAGTGAGAGATCCTGTCTCCAAACACCAAGGTGGAGAATAATGGAGGAAAACACCTGAGATCCATCTCTGGACTCCACACACATACACACACAGACAAATGCATGATCATACACACTTGCACATACACACACACTGGGGATACAGTTCAGTTGGTAGAGTGCCTGCTTAGTATGCACAAAGCCCTGTGCCTGGCACATCTTCAAAGACACGGCCAGGTGCCCCATGCACCGCTGGCAGATTGAGGAGGTGGCTGTTTCACCTTCACTGATGACTGGAGAAGGCTCCTGAAGAGAAGGCTTCCTGGAGTGGATGGTGACGGGACCTGGCTCTGATTTCCTGCCCTGAATAAAACCAGTAGTGATAGCCCAGTGGTGGCATACACCTTTAATCTCAGCACTTGGGAAGCAGAGGCAGGTGGATCTCTGTGAGTTCTGGGACAGCCTGGTCTAAAGGGTGAGTTCCAGAATAGCTAGCTTGACAAAGAGGAAACCCTGTCTTGAAAAACCACCAACCAACCATCCAACCAAACAGTAGTGATAAAAATAGGGATAAGAGGGTTGGAGATGGCTCAGCCATTAAAGGCTAGGCTCACAACCAAAAATAGGGACAAGGGGGCCAGAAGTTCAAGGTTATCTTTAGTTACCTATAGTGAGTTCAAGGCCAGCCTGGACTACATAAGACCAGTCTCAAAAAGAAGAGGAAGGAGGAGGAGAAAGAGGAGGAGGAGGAGGAGAAATAAAATAAGTAGGATGGGTAAATAGCCTAGGTGTAGAGGCTTGTCTAATGTGTAAGACCCTAGAGCAAGCCCTAGTTCTAGGTTCCATCCCCAGTACAAGGGGAAAAAGAAAGACCAAACCAAACCAAACCCAAATTCATCCCTACACTAACCATAAAGCTTCATCAAATAAATAGAAGAGGAGGAGGAAGAGGAGGAGGAGGAAGAAGGAGAAGAAAAATTATTATCTTGCTAGACTCACACTATATCTGTGGGTGGGTTTCTTCCCTTTAAACCCTGGGTGTATAAGCTTATGTTGGAGGAATGTATAGGATTTATTTTCCTAGTATCCAAGATAGAGTTTTGTCGCATCCCTGTCCCTCAGAGGATCTGTTCCAAGCTGCTTCATGATGCTCAGAACCTACTATCCTGTGAGCTGTTGTTTCTTCATGTTCTACTTATGCTGAATTTGGGTTTATAAATTCATCATAGGAACAGATCAACAATGATAACAAACAATGAAATAGAACATCTGTGAGAATTGTAATAACAATTATTTAGTACTTAGCATTTTTTCTAGAACTTTCCATATGATAGTTTCAGATCATGGGGAGCTGAAACTGGGGGACAACAGCAAAGATAAGAAGGGATTGCATGTTTTCATTTGATTGAACTGAGTAAATTCTCAGGGCACAGTTCCTTGGAACACTGAGCTTTCTTTCCCTGTGGCGAGAGCATGAGCAGGTAGGTGGCCTACCCTAGGTGTGCCCCTGACACATGCTATCTTCTTTTCCAGTCACATCAGGAGAGGAGTGTGTCATCTGCTTCCACAACACTGCCAACACCCGCCTCATCCCCTGTGGCCACTCACAGTTCTGTGGCTCCTGTGCCTGGCACATCTTCAAAGACACGGCCAGGTGCCCCATGTGCCGCTGGCAGATTGAGGAGGTGGTTGTTTCACCTTCATTGACCACTGGAGAAGGCTCCTGAAGGGAAGGCTTCCTGGAGTAGATGGTGTCAGGACCTGGCTCTGAGACAGGCCCCTGCAAAAGGAGAAACCTCTGTCTGGACATGGGTCAGAAAGCATGGTCACTGGTCACCAAGCCTGAGCTTGGGTCAGCAAACCTTGCTAGTTTAGAGGGAGGCCCAGTGACTCTTTCCCCAGCCAGATGTTTGGGAGAGGTTGATATGGCAAAGAGAAATCTCTCTGGCCACTTTGGGAAGCCCCCAGTGTAGCAGGGGTAGCCTGAGCCTTCATGTTACAGCCGAGGGCATGAAAGGATGGGGTCTGTATGGTGGAAGTACTTGAAGCAGGAACATATAACATGGTGATTTCCTTCTGATTTGTGAGATAGCAAAATAAAGTTTTGTATTAACTGTTTCCTTTGCCGTACTGTGTGGGAGGAGGTGACACTTAGAACTGGTTAGAGCATTTGGGGACATGCTGTCCTGCGCCCCACTCCACAACCATACTGTTCATACAGGAAGGACTGCATGGGCACCCAGGTCCATGGATTCTATCACTGAACGTGGCAGGAACTGGGCTAACAGCTCCCAGCTTTTGAGTCTCAACTAGACCTTGACCTTGCCAGCCTGGGTTTCTGGGGACTTCTGGAAGATCTGACACTGACAGAGGCAGGTAATAACGGCCAGGAAGCCCCAAGCTGGGGCTCTAGGGAAGAACCCTTATCCGAAGCACATTTGCCAAATGTTAATTGTAACCCATTTTTACTGTCTAAACTGAGACGGGAGGAGCAAAAACTTGAAAAGAATTTCTGGGAAATAAGATTTTTATAAGGATTTTGGAAATCTCTGATGTGTTCCTTAAGATCTATAAGACTTGTGCATGTTCAGAAAAGGCCTGGACGAGTCCTGAATCTCTCAATTCTGGCTGATCTTGTGGCCTTATGCAAAAAGGAGGTGAAGGCTAAGGTATACTACCTACCTGTAAACTGTCTTAGGACGTAAGGTACCTCAGCCCTCGCCCCCAGTTCCTGGGCAAGGTGTAGATACTTACTAGATCAAAGCATTGTTTTAAAATGCTTGCACAGTCATCAGTTGCCAAGTAACCTATCTGTATGGAGACTTTGGTTGGTGCCATATAACAGGGGAGACCGACTCTACAGAGTTAACCTAAGAAAGCTGCTAAACCAAGCACACACCATCGAGGACAATAAGAGCAAGAATGGTAGACCTTGAGTGGACGTGCTTTATTCTGTCAAATTATACTATCAAATCATATGTGAGAGCTTGAAATAAGTGAAAGTATGGCTTGTGTTTATGGCTTCATTGGTTGTCTGAAAAGGTTCTTGAGAGAGCCCAGATGTTAGATTAACTAGATAAGTACTTTAATTCAGCTGTTACAACTATGTTTGGATAGGAAACCATGTCTAGGAGGGGCTATGGATATAGCTCAGTGGTAGACTGCTTGCTTCACATCCAGCAACACACGCACACATACACAGACACACAGAGACACAGACACACACTTACACACAGATACACACACACCCCTCAGCCTGTCCCCTAATTGGGATAAAATTGCGGTTTACACCACGGGCCCTTTTCCCTGACTCCCTGCAGAGAGCCAGCTCCTGAATGAGATCTTCTCACCTCTTCATCCAGCCACCAGGCACATGCAGCTGTACCCTTCTGTTCCCAGCTATAAACTGTTGAGAAGAATCTAAACAAACTTAGGTGTTTCACAGAAAACTACTCAGGAAACACCTCATGAACCAAGAACTTAGATAAAAGATAAAAAACAAATGGATCAAACAAGATGGATATGAGGCTTTTCATCTCTTCACCACAGTTAGTGTTAGGAACAATCTGGGTGTCCTGAAAGAGAACACACAGAAAGAATATGAAAGTATCGCAGCAAGGTGATTGTTTTTTGCAAAAAGGGCACACCAGTGTCCAAGCCAGGCTAGTGATGTACCAGGCCAACACTTTTATCTGTGATGAAGGTTGGGACTGTGTTTCATTTCATTTGTGGTAGTTCAACTTCACAATTCTATCAGAATTGGTGTGAAGAAGATTCAGGAAATATGAGTCTTTGCCAGGCAAAGTACCTTTGCTTTAGAAAAAAGTTCTCACAACAGGGCATTGATGATGGACCAAAGAAACAAGCCCACCCGCCTTTTGAAAAGGTGAGTTT
>PVIH01026593.1:0-18453 GCA_004025045.1 Sigmodon hispidus | reverse complement strand
CACACACACATCCTCACACACAAATGTACCTATGCATACAGACATTCACACACACATCCTCACACACAAATGTACCTATGCATACAAACATACACACACACATCCTCACACACAAATGTACCTATGCATACAAACATACACACATACACACACACACATCCTCACACACAAATGTACCTATGCATACAGACATTCACACACACATCCTCACACACAAATGTACCTATGCATACAAACATACACACACACATCCTCACACACAAATGTACCTATGCATACAAACATACACACACATGCACACAATAAAATAAAATAAAACTTCCTCTGTGCTAAGAGCTTCTTTTGCACTACTCTCTGTTCTGAATTTTTTTATTCATTTTTCCCCCAAATATCCCTTTTCCTAATAGCCGGATAAAAGGCAGTGGAGCACATTTGTTTTTACTGCCCCAGAACCACTGTGTTCACAGCACCTGCCTTTCCACTCATAAAATGATGTGATTTCTCTTATTCCACCCAAGTTGAAATGGATCTATTTTTTTATTGTTTTCCAAAAGTCAGCAGAAAGACTCACTGGGAAAAGAGGCTCTTTAGGCTGAAAATGGGGAAGGTAAAAACGAAAATCTGATGGCTTGATTTCAAGACAAGAGTACCTTGAGCCAGCCGAGGTCCAATAGACTATAAACGAGAAGCACTCAGTCCCCACTGCAGCCGGATAAGTTAATTCAGATTCTGCTAGGCTAGCCCCACAATCCCAACCCTGCCAAACTAGAGATGGAGAGTAGAAAATGACTAACAGCCAGGCTTGCCTGATGACCTTCAGATGTAACAAGGTCATGTCTCTTCTGGTCCAGTTTCAAGTTATCTCTCATGTCACATTCCCATGACAACATGTCCTGTCAATCAAACTCTCCAATAACTTTGCATGTAAAATACTGGGTAATACATGTACCTGCCTACATATCTGTACATAAGCATCATATATTATGCACAATAGAATCAGTAATCCCAGCACTTTGGAGGTAGAGGCAGGAGAATCAGAAGTTCAAGGCAATCTTGGACTACTTTCCAAGTTCAAAGCCACTCTGGGCTACTTGAGATTCTGTTTCACATATATAAATATATGTATATTGTGGGGGTGGCACATGCTTTTAATCCTAGCACTTGGAAAGCAGAGGCAGGCAGATCTTGGTGAGATCTCAGTCTGTAGAGGATGTTCCAAGATAGCCAAGACCTCACATAGAAACCCTATCTCAAAACAACAATAAAAAAAAAATTTAAGGGGCTGGGGAGATGGCTCTGTGGTTAAAAAGACTGGCTGCTTTTCCATAGCAACTGGGTTCAATTCCCAGAACCGACATGTTGGCTCACACCTGTCTGTAACTCCAGTTCAGGGCTTCTGACACCCTCACACAGATATAAATGAACATAAAATATAAAATAAATTATTTTAAAAATTAGGAGTTGGAGATATGGTCAGCAATTAAGAGCACATACTTCTCTGGCAGAGGACATGAGTTCTCACACTGAGCAACTCACAGCCACATGTAACACCAGCTCCAGGAGATCTAGCGCCCTCTTCTGTCTTTCACAGGTACCTGCACTCACATGCACATACCCCCCCACAGACATAAGCATATATGTAACACAATAAAAATAAATCTTTGAAGTATATATAAATTATGCATAATACATTAATGACATTTGAATAAATCATCATTAATTATACTCTACTGACACCTAATTATATTATATAATTGTAATTATAAGTGACATCTTTTAGGAATTGGCTAACTCAGTTGTCCAGGCTGGAATCTGTGTGTGCATGTATGTGCATGTGTACCCGTGCTTGGGGTATTGAGAAGACAAACTCTAATATTATTTCTCAGTTCACCTTTCACCTGGTTTTTGAGACAGGTTCCCCCACTAGCTTGGAACTCATCAAGTAGATGAGATGGGTTGAATATTGAGTCCCAGGAATCCACCTGTCACCCATATCCAGGGCTGGCCTGACAAGCCTGCAGCACCACCCTGGCTTTTTACATAGGGGTGAGGATTGAACTCGGGTCCTCCTGTTTGCAGAAGCAAGCTCTTTACCCACTGAGCCATCTCCATGGGCCCACCAGAATCTGCTATGTAAGGCAGTAGAGAGGAAACTCAGTAAGAACGAAGCTATGGCTTTGATTCTTAAAGTAGAATTTCTTCTTCTCTAAACCTCTGTTTCAATTCTCAAGCCCTCAAACTGATTGGGTAGAGTCGAGCAAAATAACAAGATTAATCTCTATTACTCACGGCCAACCAATTGTAGATGTGGAACCAAATACCTTCCAGGGACTAGATGGGTATGGGATTGAGTACCTGCCTACATTAGCCCAGTCAAGTTACACATTGTAGCTTCAGTGTAAGAACATTCCAGGGAGAATATTGGCTAAATTTGGGCTGGGGAGATGGTTCAGTATTGAACATTTAGCACATAAGAGTGAAGACTGCCTGGTTCAGATCCTTAGGACCCATAAAAATAAAAATGCCAGGTGCACACAGCAGCCTTTCTGCAATGCCAGCCCCCTAGGGATGGAGATAAGGCATCTTGGGGTACTGGCTAACTAAACCACTCATATCAGTGAGCTCTGGGTTTGGAGAGACCTGCCTCAATAAACAAGATCAAAGAAAATGACTCCCAAGGTCTCCACACACACAATCATACACACGCATACCCACTTGAATGTCTGCATACATGCAAACATGCATACCTGTAAATGCATACCACACACACACACAGAAAAATGAAACTGAACTTGACTCCTCAAGCATGTTCACACACATTCATGAACACGACATATCTATTCATAACAACAATATTCTGTTAGTCAAATGCAGGCATCATAGAGGGGACATTACTCTGTGTCTTAGATCCGTTTGTTGTTATTGTGACAAAATATTCAGACAAAACCAATTAAGGAAGAAAGAGTTGGTTTGGGCTCACAGTTCCAGGGTGCTGTCTGTCATGGTGGAGAAATCATGGTAAAGGGAGCAAGAGGTGGCTGGTCATGTTACATCCTTAGCCAGGAAGCAGAGAGAGATGCAGGCTGGTGCTCAGCTCACTCCCATTTATACACCCCAGGACCGTCTAATGTCAAGAGTAGAACTTCCTCCTCAAGAAATCTAATCAAGAAACTCCCTCACCGTCATGCCCAGGGCTTATCTCATGGGTGATTCTAGAAGACTTGGCCAGCCATGTTAATCATCTTTCTTGGGAGAGTGAAGAGGTCCACAACTGATTGATAATGAGGGAAGAGACCACAATGTCAAGTGAATTTTTCATTTCTGTGACAGACAAAATCAATGCTATTATCCTCAGACTCAGATGGCGCTTCCTGTAGTCAATCCAGACAACCCCGCCCCAGGCCACTGTGGGGCCTGTGATCCTCCAAGCAGTTCCTAACCATGCCAAGCAGGATCCTATGACAAACTTCATAGAACATTCCAGAAGCTCTCCCTTCTATCTATGTACATTGCCCCCACCCCATGCTGCCACCAAGGCTCAGATAAACCCTCAGCTAAGTATTTTACACTGTCTTTTCACAGCTAGAGTGGCCAACCCTGAGACCAAAAAGAGCTGGCGACTCCCAGGACAGGCAGGCTGAGGTGGCCCAGCAGCCACTAGAAGGTGGTTGAAGCATTCCAGAGAACAAAGGGACTTCATAGAGCCAAGGCTAAGAAGAAACTGCTAGCCCAAACTGCTGTTAGAGTTCCGGAGTACAGATTCAGTTGGGCGGCCACTGAGGACTACCAACATAGCTCTAGCTTCTGGGTGCTGAGCTGCTGGTCCTCTGTAAACCGCAGACACTCAGCTCAGTAATGACAACCTGGCCTCTCTGAGACTTCTACCCAAACAAAACAAGACTCTCCAACCCATCCAGAACACACACATAAGTGTGTGTTTTAAAAATAGCACCTAAGGTTTAAAAGGTAGCCCACCTCAGTTGATAGAGTACTCCTCTAGCAGACACAAAACCCTGGGTTTAATATCCCTTCACCCCCACCCACCTTCACCCATTCCCCCCACCCCACCCCCACATGCAGTAAAATTGGCATGATAATGCATGCCTGTAATTCCAGCACTTGGAAAGCAGAAGTAGGAGAATCAGGCATTTAAAGCCATCCTCCATCCTTACTTACATCAGGCCAACCTCAGGGATGTAAGGCCTTGTCTCAAAGACAAAGGGGGAGGGGAGCTGGAGAGGGGGCTCAGTAGTTAAAGGACAAGCACCTGAGTCTGGTTCCCAGCTCCAGCAGTGGACAACTCACAACCACCCATAACTTCAGCTCCAGGGTCTCCAGCTATGGGCAACTACACACACTTGTACAAACCCCACATAATTAAGCTTTTTTAAATCTATACATCTCGTAAGTGAGATACCCTTAACAAACTTAATTTATTTCTGAAAACTCTTATAGAGAAAGAAAAAAGAACTGTTAAATGAAATTTTTCTCTGTTTTTATAGGAAAAAAAAAAAAAAACAGGTTAGGTTTCATCCCACATGAACTACCTAAATAATTTCACAAGCAAAACATATATGGGTTTGAACAAAGAACAAGGTTAGAAAATAACTCTTGTTAAAACAAATAGTTTTTTCATAACATGAAATGTAATAAGGTTTTATCGTGTGCACTTGGGGGTTCCCCCACCTTACAGGTCTTGTTTGCTGATTTTTTAGCCTTCTGGAGGCTATGGGTAGCTAAACCTGCATTCGCCAAATGAAATTACAACACAGGACTCCACCTTCAGGCCAAACTAGAGGCAAACAGGGAAAAAAAAAAAAAAAAAAAAACTTCCAAACAAAACTATAGAGGACTGGATCCACAGAGCAGACCAAGATGCTGGGCTCCCGACTACTCCCTCTCAGCCAGAAGATCTGGGCAAAGCAAAATATTTTGTTTTGGGGTTTTTTTTGTTTGTTTGTGTTTTAAAGAGAGGGTCTCATGAGGCCCAGGCTGACCCCAAACTCACTATGGGTCTAAGGAAGACCTTATTAACCTGCCTGCTTCCACCTCCCAAGTGCTAGGATTGCAAACATGAACCACCATGCTGTACTTATGCATGCAACGCTGGGGTGGAAACCTGGGCTTCCTCCAGCCTAGGGAACAGTCCTACTAATAGCTCTTAGGTGAGTCCTGGATGACATCCTGGGAGTCCCCTTGCAAGACTGCCCTATAGGACTGCCCTGTCGGAGCGCCATTTGTCATAAGAATTTCTGGCCCAGACTAGCCCCAGGATCTGGACCAGCTGTCTCAAATAGACCACCCACAGCTGCTTGATCCCAAATAATCACACAAAGTCTTATATTAATTTCATGCTGTTTGACCTATGGCTCAGGATTATTGCTAGCCAGCTCTCACATTATAACCTGTGTCTTGCCACATGGCTCATGGCTTACCTGAGTTCTTTTACATCTTGATGTCTCAGCAAGAGCCCAGAGCATCTCTGTCTAACTCCGCTCTCCTTCCCCTTTATCTATGCTTGGATTTCCCGCCTGCTTCTAAGATGCTTTGCCATAGGCCAGAACAGTTCCTTTATTATCCAATGATAACTCACAGAATACAGAAAGATGTCCCACATCATTAGCCCCTCAGAGGTGAACCAAATGTGATCCATATGGGCATCAGACATGGATCTACACTAAGACCTGTCTCTCACAAATCTCAAATAAGGTCTCAGTCATGTCTCAGTGAGTGATAGATATCAGACAAACCTAAACATGGTCAAAATGTTATCAGAAGGAGAAAAAAAATACAATCCCTTACAACTACTCAGACAGCCACACAGAACTCAACATGCCTCATATGTCCATGGCCCCTCAGGAATCCCAGATAGGGCCATCTTCATATGATCCTAGGTATGAATCATATTTAACTACAACATTATTGCACAAATTCTAATTGGTATTTAATGAAAACTCAGAGCCAGATATTGGGGAAAAGCTGGAATATCAGAGAGAAGAAACAGACCACAGTCAAATCTCACCCAGCTGACTTCTCAGGCCAAACAGGGTAAATGCTATCTTCAAGAATCCTCCACCTGGCTGGTCACTCCTACAACTTCTGATGTCATTTGAAGATTGATTCTTTCCTAGAACCTTGGTGGAAATTCCAACTATCATCCCATATAGACAAATCCTGGAGCTTCCTGGGTTGGATAGTGAGTTCAAGGCCAGTTGTGGTTACATAGTGAGACTCTGTTTCCAAAAAAAAAAAAATGTTCAGGGAAACAAAACAAATAAGTTGTGTCCAGTTGAATCTGGTCATGTGACTCAGGGATGGCATGCATCTCTCAAACTACATCTGTCCTTTGCACTTCCTCAAGAGACTGCCTATATTTGGCATGTGAGCAAGTGTCTGGGGCTGGAGAGATGGCTCAGAGGTTAAGAGCACTGACTGTTCTTCCAGAGGTCCTTAGTTCAATTCCCAGCACCCACATGGTGGCTCACAACCATCTATATTGGGATCTGACACCCTCTTGGGTCACTCAGGCACACATGCAAATTACATAAATATATAAACAAATAAATCTTCAAAAAAAGAGGAGAAGCTTGTGTCGCTCTTGTTATTCATTATGTCCACAACACCAGAAGTCTCTGCTTGTTGCTTGGCATCTTGTCACAATGCTCTTCTTCCAATGTCGCTTATTGATCCAAGGAAGAATTCTAGCTTGTCATTGGGGAGCTGGTTTATGTGCAACACTTTAAACCAAAGAGCTGGGGATGTAAGAACAACTGTAAGGAATAAAGACATGAGGCAGAGCAGAGATCCCCAGCAAGAGCACCTGCTGCCCAATGAACGCCTGATTATGATAATTAGATGCTTATAAAAACTCAGGGCAGCTGGGTGATGGTGGCGCACACCTTTAATCCAAGTGCACAGGAGGCAAAAGCAGATAATGTCTGTCAGTTCAAGGCTAACCTGGTCTACAGAGTGAATTCTAAGACAGTCAAGGATACAGAGAAACCTTGACTCTAAAAAACAAGTTAGGGCCAATAGTTTGATTTGGGAGTACTGCAATTGACTAGAATCCTCCAGTGAGGGGCTGGGGTGTGGCTCAGTGGTAGAGCCCCTGCCTAGAATCCCCAAGGAGGGGCTGGGGTGGGGCTCAGTGGTAGAGCCTAGAATCCCCCAGTGAGGGGCTGGGGTGTGGCTCAGTGGTGGAGCCCCTGCCTAGAATCCCCCAGTGAGGGGCTGGGGTGTGGCTCAGTGGTAGAGCCTAGAATCCCCCAGTGAGGGGCTGGGGTGTGGCTCAGTGGTGGAGCCCCTGCCTAGAATCCCCCAGTGAGGGCCTGGGGTGTGGCTCAGAAGTACAGAATACATGCAGAACTATGTAGCTCTACCTCTGCCTGTGGTCAGGTTGTTCATATCCCCCTATGGGGGTAGGAGTGTAGTGACTGTCACCCGAGGGTCCCATCACATCACTACTCTCTCTCATTCAGCTGGGTCAGGAGGGACGTGGAAATGGAAGTCTTTAATGCCACAGCTTCAAGATGAACCACCGCATTGTGAGTGGAGCTTGTCAGTCGCCGCCCAGGAGCGTCCATGCCCTTCATGTCTTGGGTAAATAGATGACCCTTTACATCTCCCCAGGAAACCCCTACAGTTACCTATTTTCCGTGGGAATCAGGCTATATCATGAAGATTCTGTGTTGTTTTTTGTACAGGAACATAAACTGAGGCTTTCCTCCCACAGTCCTCTCTGATGTGGGGGTGGGGTGAGGTATCTGAGCTTCTCTTCCTATGTGGCTTCCTTGGCTCTGAGTGTGTGTGTGTGTGTGTTGTGTGTGTGTGTGTGTGATGTATCTAGAGGATGGATGGTACAGCCAATGGCTTCCTCTATCACCCTCTGCCTTGTTTCCATGAGACAAAGACTCTCACTGGACCTGAAGATCTCTATGGCTAGGCACTGAGGTCCAGGATCCTCCTGTCTCTGCCTCCGGGGCACTAGAAATACAGATTCTGTTATTGCATGGGCTCTGGGGATTTGAACTCAGGTTCTCATGCTTGCACAGCAAACACTCTACACACTGAGTCATCCCCAGCCCCTTTTTTATCTTTCTAGTATAAATGGTAATGATCATCACGGCTAAGTGCAGAGCATGTGACACAGCTCAGTACAGTGTCCTGTGACCAGCTGATCTATAAATATCACCCTCCTTCCATTCTCTATAGTGACAGGGTTTGAGGAACTGAGACTCACTTTTAAGCACAATTTTCTAAGAATGATACCTAGTATATAAATGATGACAGAATTCTTTTATCCATTTTCTCAGCCTATCAGGCAATCAGTATTTACCCCCTAGTCACACACACCCTGGGTATTATATATGCTAGTAGGCACCATAGGTATTGGTGAAACCCACAAAGCTTTCTTCCTCTGGGGTCCCTAGACAACTCCATCTGACCCGCTGAGCATTTTGACCTAAGTTCAAGACCAAGTGCTGAGGTGATGGCTCAGTGGGAAGGTATACAAACATGAAGACCTTATTTCAGTCCCCAGCCCTGAGCAGAAGTCTGGCGTGGCTTATGTTCCTGTAACCCCAGAGCTGGAAAGGCTGAGACAAAGACATCCCTTCAGCTCACAGAACAACCAGTTTAACCAAATCAATGAGCTCTCTATTAGTGAGAGACACTGCGCCCATCTCAAACAAAAACAAAACAAAACAAACAACCACCACCCATAAAACAGCTGGGTGTGGTGACACACACCTTTAATCCCAGCATTCAGAAGGTAGATCTTTATGAGTTCAAGGCCAGACTGAGGAAAGAGGATGAGGGAAAAGGATGAGTGAGGAAGAGGGGTAGAAGAGATGTACGTAGGTGGGTCTGCATACACTCACTACCCACCCAGAAATTCAGGTTCAAGGACAGTTCAGGTTCAAGAAGAGGCTGGGCAATGATTTAAGTGTAGATTCTCAGATCATGTCGACATTCACTGTGTTGGTCTAAAGGTTCTAATTTCCATCTGTGACAACACAAGGAAATTTATGGATGGGTATCCTGTTTCCTGGGAGACGCGGGAGCATCTGTGTGTGTCCTGCAGCCCAGCTGATACTCTCCAAATGCCACTAAAGACATATGGATTTTCTCCATGGTGCAGCATGGCAGAGTCTCACTCTTTGACAGAGACCAAGCATCTCTTCTTTCCTTTGAGCTCTTCCACAACGGTAATTTACGACATAAAACATCTAGAAGCCATTACTACCTCAAGACTATGACACGCGCTCTTTATAGGCGCCATTGCCCTTAACAAGTAAAATGTTCTTGGTTACGACATAGTCAACTTGTCTCCCGGGGGCGATTGGCTAAGGCTTGAGAAACCAACCACATCAAGAATGCAGTCAGGCTCTGCTCAGCATGCATCCTTTTTATTATTATTATTAATTAAAATTTTCATTTATTTTACATCTGAACTACAGTTTCCCCTTTTTCCTGTCCTCCCATTTCTCCCCTACAGCTCCACTCTGCTCCCCATCCACTCAGAAAGGAGCAGGGTTCCCATAGGTGTCAGTTAGCATAGCATTTCAAATTGAGATAGGCCTAAACTCCGCTCCTTGGATTAAGGCTGGGCAAGGCAACCTAGTAGGAGGAATAATTCCCAAAAGCCAGCTCAAGCTTTAGGGACAGGAACAGGCCCTGGTCCCTCAGAGGTGCATTCTTTTATTGTTTGCTTTTGAAAGGGGGTCACATGTTGCCCAGGCTGGCCTTGAACTCAATATGTAGCAGATGACAACCTTGAACTTCTTACCCTCCTGACCCCACCTCCCAGCTGTGGGTATTACAGGCATGTAAAAATCCAGTGCTGGGAATGGAACCCAGGGCTTAATGCCAAGTTAGGCAAGGGGGATTGGGAGTGTCGGGCCTCTATTTCTTGATAAGTTCTCACACTTTCATCTAAGTGTGAGGACCAGGGAAGTGGATCAGTTGGTAGAGTGCTTGCCTGGCATGTGCTTGCCCTGGGTGTCATCCCCACATCACATAAGCCAGATGTGGTGCACATCTGTACTCCCAGCACTTTGGAGGTGGAAGCAGGAGAGTGACGTAGTGAGGACAGACTTGACTCAGAAGGAAACACATTAGAAGTATGTCATATGTTCTTATCATAAAACTAGACAGACAAACATGAGATAATGTTTGAACATGGGTGACTGTTTATTACCTTGAAGCGTAAACAAAAGGAAAATGAACTCTATGCCATTGTGAGGGTACTGTCCTCTTTTTGGATGATCTGCTTGACACAAATGGCCATCAGTAAGGAAGATCACCACAAAAAGCAAAGAAAGGAAAAGAAGACAGATGTAGCCAAGGACTCCATTTGACTCAAAGGTTGGCTGCAGAGGACGCAAGCCCTTTTTCCAAATTGTTCCCTGTGGTCCTGTGTCATTGAGCACAAGGACATTCCTTCCTAGAGAAACTACAGAATGGCCAACAGCAGTAATTGAGTAGAATTTAAAGTTTATTCCAAAGCCATGAAAAGATCAGCTACATGAATGAGGTCCAGATTCCCTGGTTGATCTCCAGCTTTGAGAAATAGATTTTGGCCTTTGTTTTTGTGAAGTTTTTTCTTGTAATATGGATTTCTATTTGTGTATTGGATGTGGTACAGGTGTAGGTGTGCCCAGAAGCCAAAAGACAATTTCTGATGTTTCTCAAGTGCTTTTACTTCTTGTGTTTTGAAGCAGGGTCTCTCCCGAGCCTAGAACTCACCAGGTAGGCCAGGCCAACCGGCCAGTGAGCCCCAGGGATCCTCCTGTCTCTACCTCTTCAGTGCTGAGATTATAAACACATGTTACCATGCAGGTCTTCATATTGAAGCAAGAACACACCTAACCAACTACGCCAGAGAATCTCAACCCTCCTAATGCTGTGACCCTTTCATACAGTTTCCCATGTTGTGGTGACCCTCAGCCATAAATTATTATCACTGCTGCTTCATAACTGTAATTTTGCTACTTTTATGAATCGAAATGTAATAATCGAATAAACAGGATATCCCCTGTGGGGATTGTGATCCACAGATTAAGAACCGCCTTTTCCCCCAGATCCGAGATTTAAACTTGAAAAAAAGGAGCCAAGTTAACTTGTATCTTCTCTTATCTACATTACTTTTCTGATCATCATATACAAATATTGGACTAAATAACTCCCAGATGGAAGGGCTCTGGCTCACAGTCTTAGAAGGGTTAAGTCCATCCTGGCATAATGGAGCAGCCCCTTGCCAGTGTAAGCATTCCTGGCACTCCACGTGGCTGAGCCAACATGGCTCCGGTCGGATGCACCTCCTACGGAGGCACACCCCTGGGCATGGCTGCGTAAACCCGTGCACACCCCTTCTCTTAAAAAGAGACGCCATGTTTTGGTCACTATCTCCTCCTGTCCTGCTTCTCTGTTTCTGTACCCGCCTGGGAACTCTCTTAAATAAACCCTCGTGTGACCTTAGTAGTATGAGTGTGTGTCTCTTCTCACGCGTGTGAAACCAACAACCAGTGCAAAGAGGAAGCTGTTTCACATTGTAATCTCTGACCTGCGAGCAAAGAACTAGATCAAACTAGACGCAGGTATAAATGTCAAAGATACAGCTAGGTCCCCCTTTTAGAAGGCTGAAAGTTTCCATAACCTCCCGGAACAGCACCATCAGCTTGGGACAAGTATTCCAACATATGATTCTTCAAGGGACACCGCACATCCAAAGTAAAATGCTACCTGCTGACGGAACTCTGGTCATTACCTGATCTGTCACATATTCTGATCCAAACTCAGAATTGTCTCAGAAGTTGAATGTCTATAATGGGATAGTTTTGTTTTTTGTTTTTTGTTTTTTTAACATTTACATGGAGAGGTCAAGAGATTCAGTGGGCTCTCTCAAAAGCAGGAAACCCTGCAGGTTACGACCTACATCTCCTACAAACGGCGCAGAAAACATCCTAATTGGGGAGTAGCTGTGAGGGTCTGAAGCTGCCAGCACAAATCTGCCCTGGCTGCTGAGTTCAGATTTTTCTCTTCTCTGTACCTGATGCTTTTTGAGCAATTAAACTGAGGTGAAGGGCAGAGATGCTGAGAAGGGAACACGTGAGCCTGTTTCTGGGTAGCTTGGATATCAAGGAGGATTGCTATTTCAGAGGGTAACACTTCCAACAGAAAAGAAATGGGCAAGACAGGGGGGGAAGAGTCGGGCAGAACAAAGCTTGAGATTCTAGAAGCTCAGCACTGAGGTGTGTTGAAGCGCCTGAGTAGATTTTATGTTTTGTCTATTTGTGCGCATGTGTAGGAGTGGGAGAGTGGCCGTGTGCGTGCATGTACCTGTCTCTGTGTCTCTGTGCTGGCTAGCTCAAGCTCAGGTACCATCCTCGTGTGTGTGTGTGTGTGTGTGTGTGTGTGTGTGTGTGTGTGTGTGTGTTCTGTGTCAGTGTCTGACATATGTGTACAGTACCCTCAGACACCAGAGACCGGATGCGGATCATGGAAACAGAACTTTGATCCTTGAAAACGTATCTTCAACTTCCACTTTGGTTTTTGAGCCGAATTTCTCATTGGCCATGAGCTCACCAACTAGGCTAACTACCTGAGCAGCCAGCTCTAGGGGTCCTCTGTGGCCCCAGTCCCCAGCACTCAAATTACAATCCCATGCCGCCATGTTCTGATGTTTACATTGATTCTGGGAATCAAATTCAGGTCATCCTACTTCACCGACCAAGGCCTCTCCCCAGCCCTGATATTATTTTTTTGTTTTGCCTGCTTTTCAGAGAATGTGTTGGCAAATTCTAGAAAGTTATATGTGATTCATAAGGAAGATGCTAAATTAAATGCTCGGCTTGGTTTCTTTTAAGGTTTGGCATCTGCTGCAATCAAGTTTGATATCACGCCTGATTAGAGTTGAATCACACTTTATGTAGCCTGAGCTTAGGGAGCTGTGCTAATTATTTCCCCATTACTATGACAAAATGCTTGACCACAGTGAGTTAAGAGATGAAAAGGTTTGTTTTGACTTAAAGTTCCAAGGGATCTAGTCCATCTTTCCTCTTTCAGGTCACATATTTATATATCCATATAATATACACATCCATATAACATATTTATACATAGATATAATATAAACATCTGTGTAAAATATGTCCATATAATACTGTCCTGGTTGGGTTTTGCTAACTTGATACAAGCTAGAGTCGCCTGTGAAGAGGTAGCCTCAACTGAGGAAGTATCTCCAGCACATTAGCCATTAGGCAAGTCTGTGGGACATTGTCTTAATTAATGAGGGAGAGCTCAGCTCACAGTGGATGGTCTCATCCTGGGCAAGAAATCATGAGAGAGGCCATGAGCAAGCCCATGAGCAGCATCCATGGTGGTTTCTGCTTCAATTCTCCCTACCTCCTGGTTCCTGCCTTGATTTCTCTCAGTGATGGGCTGGTACCTGGAAGTTGCTTTTGGTCATGGGTTTTATCACGGCATTGAAAGATCCTAACTAAGACACCATGCAGTATGTATATCCATGTAATATACATCTGTATAATATACATTCGGATAACATATAGAAATATGTCTAGAACATGCATGAGAGAAAACATGTATTCTGTATCTCACCAACTTACCCTTTCTTCCCCTCCTACTTCTAAAGCCCCTTTCTCTCCCAACATAGTTATCTCTCTGTTTTCATATCAAACACACATACTCTTACCATGAAATATTCATATATATTTACATATATTTAAATACATACATATATTTAAAATTTAGATTCCTTACATGAGAGATAGCATGTCATGCTCCTCTGAGCCTGGCTTATTTCATTTAACGCAATGATCTGTGATTTTCCTGCAAACTACATGATTTCCTTTTTCTAGGCTGCTGAATAAAATGTCACTGTGCGTATACTATGTTTTCTCCACCATTCTGTTGGCGAACATCAAGGCTGCTTCTACGGCTCGCCTGTTGCAAACACTGCAGCAATAAACACAGGCATGCAGTGTCCCTGCGGCATGCAGAGAGTCCCTCGGCTGTCTACCCACAAGGACAGCTGGGTCACATATGGTTCCTGGAAGAATGGAGCCAGTGAATCTCTGTTTGAGTGCCCCATAACAACTCTAGAGAGGAGGCTTTGGATGTCTCAGGGTTTTTTTTCCTTTCTTTCAACTGCATGCCTTGTGGGAATCAGGACAGTAATGCCTCTCTAGAGCATTTTCATGCTGACACCTAGTCCGGGGTGACTATTGGTATCTGATAACTGTTTTTCTGCTGAGGAGAAATTTGGGCTAGTGCTAAATGAATTTTTTTCCACCTCCAAGACAGAAATATACTTAAAGAGAATTTCCATTCAAAGCGAGAGAGAAGCTCTGTGCAGTGTGAGACATGCTCTTTGAAGAAAGCCCTCACTCCTGAAGGCAGCTTTAGATACTCACACTCCGGCAGCAAACGCCTCATTAAAAAAAAAAAACCCAATCACAGACTGCTGGCTTCCAAAGGAAACCTGGGTTATCTAAGACAGTTTAGAGAAAGGAGTGGAGGGTTCTGAGCCCAAACTTTTTGATAAACCAAACAGTTCAAAAAAAAATCTCGGAATGTACCTACAGATACTCCACTTTGAAGGTCCCATGTGGCCACAGAGTGTTTCAGTTAAGGAAAGGAAAACTCCGCAATAGTTAGTTGTGGCCAAAATGAGTCAAAAGTAACCTGAAGGGGTCAGTTAATGATATGTGAGGGTCTGGGTTCAGATCCCCAGCACTCATGTAAAAAGCTGAGTACAACTACAGGGGACTGTAATCCAGAACACTGGGAAGATAAATACAGGGAGAGCCCTGGGGGTTGCTGACTAGCCAACCTAGCTGAATCAATGAGCTCTGGGTTCAGTGAGAGTCCCTGTCTCAAAATACAAAGTAAAGAGCAATGAAAGAGGGACCAGTGGCGGCCTCTGGCCTTCACCCACATGCACACTTGTGCATACGCTTACAGGCTTTACATAAACAAGAAGGAGTTCAGACTGGCTCGTGAACACCAGGCTGGGGCATACTTGCACAGTCACAGGAAGGAGCAGTAGAGATAGGATAGTTCTATGTCACCCTTGAAACCCTGTCTCCAAGAAAGGAACAAGGCCAGGATGGTCCTATGAGGTGGGTAGTAGCAACAGTGTCCATAGAAACTGAAGATGCATTATGTCATGTTCTTTCCTGAGCCCACACCCTTCAACAGCAGAACAATGAGGACACAGGCATGTCCTTCATTCTACATTTCCAGTACCACATCAGGTCTGTTTCCTGACACTGTACACAGGGCTAAAGTGTCACCATATAGATGGATGACGTTCATCACGTGATGTCCTCTTTGTGTTCAGTTTCCATCTCTTCTATTACTGACCTCGTCAATGACAAGGCTACATGTAGTCAGTTGAGCACATAGCCCATAATAGACAACTCTTTACATTTCCTGGCCCCAAGGTCAGCAGACATTATCATTCTAAATATTTGCTTATTTCTCTACATCCTACAACGTACCTAGAAGGGTTTTTAGGTAACTAAGAGCTAGAGACCCTTATAAATTAATGGAGAAGTTAATAAATGAGCGATGTTAAATCTTTAAACATAAACTAGAAGGTCTGGGGCATGCTTGTATGGGTTATGAATTTGATTTCCTTCTCTTCCTCACACTTCAGCAAGGCAAATATCTCATCTGCTCAAAAAATCAGAGGTGAGCTTGTGGGCTGTGTGGACAAGCACCTCTAAATCCCGACCAAATGTAGAGGGGGTGTTCCTCAAATGATGCCTAATCACCCCCTCAGCACACTGCACAGAACATTATTTGAGAAATAAAAAAAAAGGTGGTACTCAATCCCCATCTTCAGGGAGCTGCCAACCTCTGCCGAAGTCAATCCTAAATGAAGCTGTCATGTGAGAAATGTCACTTGAGTATGGTAGGGAGGTGGACATCTGCAACATAGCCTGGGCACAGGGAGGACCTGGAGGGGAGACTGGAGAACTGGGGGTTCCAGGTCTCCCCTAGATAGATAATGAGATCCTGTCTCAAAAACAAAGAAGAAGAAATCAGGGGATGGGGAGCAGGTGGGGGAAAATAAGTAAGTTTGTGAGTTTCTAGGGCATGCGCTGTTTTCAGGGCTGACTGGTGTTGACCCGCCTCAGGACCCCTGCACTGTTTTATCTCCTGCTCAGGGCAGCCCTCCCCTGCCATAGTCAGCCTTCTCCAGCCACACACCTAAGACCTCCTTGTTAGTCTCTCTCATGGCTTTCTCTCTCCTTCATACGCCTCTTCACAATCTGGGGCTCAAATAGTTAATAAGATCTTTGTCTTCTCAAAACTGGAAGCTTTAAAGGATCCCCTCCCCCCCCACCGGCTCTGTGGGGGGGGTATCTTTCTCTGTACCCTGAACTCATTCATTTTGCTAGGCTAATCAGCCAGCATGCTCCAGGAATCCACCTGTGCCCACCTCCCCAACACTGGAATTATAGGTACATGCTATAGGTAATTATAGGTATGTCAGTTTTTTTTTTTTTAAGATGCTCTGATGATTAACTCAGGACTTTGACTGAACCATCTCCCCAGTGCCCATGTCTGCTCTCTGTTTTCTTTCCCTTACACATTCCATGAGGCCTGACATACAGCAAGAGCTCAATAAATACATATGGAACAAACAGATGCCTGAGTAACTGGACGGAGACGAGCCAGGAAGGGCAAGTATCTGGTGCACATCAGCCCCTCTTCCTCGCCTGTCTCGAGCACAGAATATCAGCATTCTTTTAGTTTTATATGGATGTGTTGGTACAATTTTTCATTTTGAATTCTAAAAGCGCAAACAAAGTGGTAGATAAATAAATAGAAAGACAAGCCGGCCTTGCTTAGAGAGAGGGCTTCGTGCAGTTAGGAAAAGCAAGGTTGAAAGGATGAAATAAAGCCCAGATACGGGCTCACATAAAAGCTATAGTCATGAAATCTGTGCTATAGACACCCAGAGGGACTAGGAGGCTATTCTGGGCAGATTGGAGGCCAGATCCGTACACGGATGACCATTTGATTGACATCGTTACTCTTCAATAAATGCCCCAGCAGCCACTGGATATCCACAGGGGCACATTCATCCTGACACCTGTCTCACATATAAGAATTTTATCTGAAGGAGCTGGAGAGATGGCTTAGTTGATAAAGTGCTTCCCATACAGACAGCAAGGCTGGAGTTTGATCCCCCAGAATCCAGGTAAAGAGCCGGGTGCTGCAGCACCTGCTTGTACTCCTGAAACTGGAAAGATGGAGTTCCTGGGTTTCACTGTCTAGCCAGCCTGACCTAACTGGTGAGTTCCCGGGTCAGTGAGAGACAGTGTCTCCAAAACTAAATGGAAATCAATAAAGAACAATACCCACCATCAATCACTAGCCTCCACATACACCCCACACACACATACACAATATGAACACTACACACATACCTGCATGCATGACGCATGCACAACACATATGCAACATATACACACATGCCACCTTGCAGGAAATGCACATGCAAACAAACACACAAAATATAAAACACACAATATACATGTAACACACAGCACATGTACCCACCCATGTGCATGCACACACAAACGTGAATGCACAGCACACAACAATCAACAGACATACAACCCACTCACAAGTACCAAACACATTTTATATGAGGCAGGTTATGGATCTAAAGGTTAAGAGGTAAAACCAAAGCCAGTTTCCAGAAGAAAAAAGAACAAGCTGTTTCTGAACATTGTGTGTGGGGGAGTGTGACAGTGTTTCATGAGACAGAAAACACTCAAAGACAATACTATCATGAGCTTGAGGTCTGTCTGAGCTCACAATGAGATCAGATCTCAAAAATCTTTAAAAATATGGAAGTTCAGTTTGTCAGAAGATGTAATTAAAGGTGAGAGAAGGCAGCTCAAAGATATGGGTGAGGTGTGTGCAGCACAGCTCTGATGGAGAAGAAAGAGAGTTGAGCATGATAGCCCACGCCTTTAATCCTAGCACTCAGGAGACAGAGGCAGGCAAATCTCGGTGAGCTTAAGGTCTACAGGGCAAGTTCCAAAATGGTTAATAGAAAGACCCTGTCTTAAAATAATGGAGAGAGAGAGATTTAAAAAGAGAGAGAGAGAGAGCATCCAAATGAAAAATGAAAACTGGGAAACAGGTTTAAACAAATAGTTCACACAATAAGATTTTTGATCATTCACATACTCAATACATATAGAAATTTGTTCAATATTGAAACAAGAAACTAGAACACATGATACACACTATATATTTATCAGAATGGATGAAAAAGTGGTATGGCACTGTGGACCAAACCCAGGGCCTCATGTATGTTAAGTAGATAGATGCTCTACCACTGAGTCACATCCCAGCCCCTCACTGGGGGATTCTAGGCAGGGGCTCTACCACTGAGCCACACCCCAG
>PVIH01026592.1:0-18440 GCA_004025045.1 Sigmodon hispidus | reverse complement strand
TCAGGAGATCCCACTTATTGATTGTTGGTCTTAGTGCCTGTGCCACTGGTGTTATATTTAGGAAGTGGTGGCCTGTGCCAATTTGTAGAAGTGTATTTCCCACTTTCTCTTCTATCAAGTTCAAAGTGGTTGGGGTTAAGTTGAGGTCTTTGATCCACTTGGATTTGAGTTTTGTGCAGGGTGACAGGCTCGGATCAATTTGCATTTTTCTACACACTTCCTTCCAGTTATGCCAACACCATTTGTTAAATATACTATCTTTTTTCCATTGAATGTTTTGGGCCTCTTTGTCAAAAATCAGGTGTTCATAGGTTTTTGGGTTAATGTCTGGATCTTCAATTCTATTCCATTGATCCACAAGTCTGTTTTTATGCCAGTACCAAGCTGTTTTTATTACTGTAGCTCTATAGTATAGCTTGAAGTCAGGGATGGTGATACCTCCTGAGGTTCTTTTGTTAAGTAAAATTGTTTTGGCAATCCTGGATTTCCTGTTATTCCAAATGAAATTGAGTATTGTTCTTTCAAGGTCCAAAAAACCTTTTTTTAAAAACTTTTCTTAACCCTAACCCGGGTCCTCTGGAAGAGCAGACAGTGCTCTTAACCGCTGAGCCATCTCTCCAGCCCCCTAAAAAGATTTTTTTAAATGTGTCTGTGTGAGTCGATATATGTGGCCATGTGTGCAGGTGCCAGCATGGCCAGAAGAGGGCGCTGGATCTGGCATTACAGGCAGTTGTAAGCCCCTGATTTGGGAGCTGGAAACTGAAGTTAATCACTTTTGACAGGAATAACTCATATTTCTTTCAGATTTATTACTCTAGGAGGTACATAGTCATTGCGCTAACATGGACACTCAGTGTGATCACTTGGCACTTGGGTGGGGTGTGGTCAACCAGATCTCTCCATTGTAAAGAAAAAAAACTTTTCCTTTGGTAATTTCTGCACTGTCTGCAGGGAATTCTCAGTCCAGAATGAGCTTTCCGGTAACCTTCTGTACAGTTCCCATTAGTAAATAATCTGCCTAAGTCATCTGTGCCACTGGGGGTTACATAGCAGTGATTTCTAATTTTAATGTTTTATTAGTATGTATTAAATACACACAGTGGGTTTCATTATGACATTTTCATACATGTGCATATTGGATTTCCATTATGTCCAGCATCCCTTTTCTTTTTCTTCTTCTTCTGCAATTTCTTTTCTCAGCCAGTTCTTATCCTATTTCCCTGGTGTGTGTGTGTGTGTGTGTCTCTGTGTGTATGTCTCTTTCTCTGTCTGTGTTTGTGTGTATGCATGTTTGTGTGTGTTTCTATGTGTGTTTGTGTGTTACCCAGTGAGTTTTATAAGGGTCATTTGTAGGATTTCCAACATTTTACCAATTATTATAATGCTAAAGAAAATGTCTCTTGGGGGCTGGAGAGATGACTCAGCGGTTAAGAGCACCGTCTGTTCTTCCAGAGGACCCGGGTTCGATTCCCAGCACCCACATGGCAGCTAACAACTGTCTGTAGTTCCAGTTCCAGGCAAACACCAAGGCAAATAAATAAATAAATAATAAATAAATAAAGGTTTTAAAAAAAAAAAAGAAAATGTCTCTCTCTTTTCCAGAATCCCTTAACTGCTAATAGATCTTCAGGGAAGGCAAAGGCTCATAAGTCCCTCCCTCTGCTTGACAGGATGTTGAGTGGGCCTAATCAATGCTAAATTGCCAATGACCACCACTGAGGACTGCCTGGATCAGGCCATGGGTATGATAAGAAAGCGCTTCTGCTTTAACCAGAAGCCCCTTCTGCAATAAGAGAATGGAGTAGCATTAAAACCCTGGATTTGCATCAGGCAGTGGTGACACACACCATTAATCCCAGCACTCAGGAGGCAGAGGCAGGGGGAATCTCTGAGTTCAAGGCTAGTCTGGTCTGCAGAGTGAGTTCCAGGACAGTCAGGGCTACACAGAAAAATCCTGTTCTGAAAAACAAAATCCAGAACCAAAGAAATGGAAAACCTTAGATTTGTGTACATGTCAGCTCTAGCAATCTGGGAAATGAGAGCAGTGCGATGAAGGGGCAGAGGGGTGTAAGTGACCCCGGATATGTGCTTTGCCTGGGTAGTCTTAGTTGCAAGGTGCTGTGGAAGCAGAAACTCTGGCCAAGATGAAGGCTGTGTCTGCCTGGAGAAAAGGGCTTCCCTTTCCATCTGCTCAAGGGCTTCCTTCCTGCAGAAATCTTCTTCCTCAGGTCTGAAACCTCCAGATTCAACAGCGAGTGACTATTATCTCAGTAAGAAGTAGCTGCCTGCTCCCACCAGGAATTTCCAGTCATGGTTATTAGCCTAGGTGTGGCCTGAAGGTGAGAGTCATGTTTCTCTCCACAGCTCAGGTTCACCCCAACAGCTGGTTCCCCGGTCCGTTACTTAGCACAGACATTTGCCTTTGACCTCTTTTTCCTTTCTCCACTTTGCCTTCAGGGTCTCAGCAAGGTCAAGGCTGTACTTAGTAATTCGCCTTTATGCCAAGACTCCAAGTCTCTGGCCTCCCCTGGCCTCCGCTCACCTCTCCTGTCTCCTCTCTCCCTGGGTCAATAAGAACTGCCTGAATGAGTCCAGACGTGAGGTCAGTGCTTTTTCAGGGACTCACAGGGTGGGGTGAGGGGGGTAACATTAAGGGAAAGGTAAAAACAAACAGAAGCAGATGTCCCTGCTGCCCAAGTCCTGGCCAAGGGGAGCATGGGAAATAGGTGGCAGCTGATAAGAACTGTCTTCAACCTGGGCCTGGATTCCTTGGAGCCAGAAGCTAGGCTGTGATTCTTGGTCTTCACTTCTCCATAGTGACCTGATTCCTTTGCCAGGGACAGGCCAGTGGACCTTTCTTCCCTTCTGCCCTTATGTGGATATAAGTCACATGCAGCCACACCCCCCACTATCCTCCGCTCCAAAGAACACTGCACATTTTTACAGGTACCCGCTGACAGCTGCTGTGTGCCTACCCCAGGTTCCCTTCGCAGGTTCTTAGTTTCATAGATAAGATAACTTAGAAGCTATTGGAGTCAAGGAAAGCACACAGCTGCCTAGAGGAGGGGGGCGGGAAGGGCTGGGAAGAGGGAAAGCCGCCGTGAGAAGACCGAAAGCCAGCAGGCTCAGCTCCAAACAGCTGTGGGGAGGAGGAGGAGGAGGCTTTGGGGGTGTGTATGTGTTGCTATCAGTAAGGGGATGGTACTTCCTTCCATTTTTACAATTTTATCTTCAAATGTGGGAGCAGGAGGATCAGGAGTTCAAGGCCATCCTCAGCTGTGGAGGACTGTCTCCAAACAAACAAAAAAGAAAGTTGGGTGGGGCGGTGCACACCTTTAATTCCAGCTCCGGGAGGCACAGACAGGTGGATCTCTATGAGTGAGTTCCAGGCCAACCGAAGGCTGCATAGTGAGACCTTTTCTCAAAAAATCAGAACAACAACGACAATAATAATGATAAAAAGTTATCACAGACCACACACTGGCTCACTGCTTGTGATGTTTACTCTGTCCCTGTCAGTGGTGGCCACAGATTGGAGACAACATCACACTAGCTGCTCTTCCCCTTTGCAGGGTGGTGTGGGGGTGGGGTAGAGGGGTGGGAGGTGGAATCCAATCCTTGACTTCACAGCAGGAAAGAATTTCAGTCAGAGCCTGAATTTGTAATAAACAAATTATTTGAAACAGGGTCTCACATAGCCCAGGCTGTCCTCAGATTTGCTCTGCATTGGAGGATAACCTTGAATTTCTGATCCTTGCGCCTTTACCTCTCAAGTGCTGGAATTATAAACATAAACCATCATGTCTGGTTTTATGGGATACAAGGTTCAAACCCAGGTCTCTGTATATTCTGAACAAGTACCCTGCCAACTGAACTACAGGTAGAGCCCCGGCGTTTGCATTCATTTGGTTTCTGAGACAGGCTCTCACTGTGTATCCCTGGCAGACCTGGAACTGGAGAGATCTATGTGCCTCTCTTTTCTGAATGTTAGGATTCAAGGTGTATGCCGCTATACCTATGGAGTTATTGTGGGGATATAGTGTGTGGGCCCTAAAGAAATAAAGTTTGCCGAGGGAAGGATCAGAGGACAGAACCAGCCACAGAGTCAGCCATGGATGTCAGGGAGTGGTGACCCACACCTTCAATCCTAGCACTCAGAGGAGGCAGAGATCTGTCTTGGATCTCTGTGATTAAGGCCATGCTGGACTATATGAGTTTGGAATCTAGGAGGGAAACAGAGCCAGGCAGTGGTGGCACACACCTTTAATCCCAGCACTAGGAAGTTTGAATCTGGACAGTGAAATGGCTGGGCACGGAAAGGTATATGAGGCAGGAGGCGTTCCCCCTTTCCTTTCTGCTGAGGACTCAGAGGCATTCAGTCAGTCAGAGCATTCATGGAGACAGGATTTTCCCCTTTCTGCCTGAGGAGCTAGCTGGCTTGCTGAGAAGCGGCTGTGGCTTGTTTCTCTGTCTCTCTGATATTTCAGCTTTCCCCCAAGATCTGACTCTAGATTTTTATTGTATGACCAATGAGGATTTGTGCAATAGTTTATTAAAAGGCATCTTTTCCAAAAGATTTGTTTTCTTTTTAATTGTGTGTTTGTGGGTGGGTGGGGAGGTGCACATGCTTGCAGGTTCCCTCAGAAGCCAGAGTGCTCAGATCTCCTTGAGGTAGCTGGCTGTTGTGAGTTGTGTGTGGGTACTGAACTCTGGTCTGCTGTAAGAACAGTATGCTCTTAACCACTGAACCATCTCCGCAGCCTCTTTATAAGACATTTTAATCAGATTTAAGAACAGAGATGTTGGGGCTGAAGAGATGGCTGTCTTAGAACTTGCTCTATAGACCAGGCTGACCTTGAACTCTGCCTCAGGAGTGCTGGGATTAAAGGCATGCTCCAGGACCATCTGGCTAGAATTCTTTTTAATATTAAAA
The DNA here is from genome assembly GCA_004025045.1 of Sigmodon hispidus. Taxonomy (NCBI): domain Eukaryota; kingdom Metazoa; phylum Chordata; class Mammalia; order Rodentia; family Cricetidae; genus Sigmodon; species Sigmodon hispidus. Next base: position 13,507 of record PVIH01026592.1, on the reverse strand, counting down.
GGTTTATGTTTAGTTGTGTTTATGTGTCTGGGTTGGGTTATGTGCACCTGAGTACAAGTGCCCGAAGAAGCCAGAGGCAACAGGCCTCCTGGAGCTCAAATTTCTGGCAGTTCTGACCCACCCAATGATGGCCCTTTTACAACAGCAGTGCAGGCTCATAACCACTGAAACGCTCTCCTGGGCTAGTATTATTTTTAAATGTTTATTTTTATCTTACGTGTATGAATATGTATCTGCTAGTATGGATGTGTGCCATATGCATGTAATGCCCACAGAAGCCAGAAGAGGGCACTGGATCCCCGGGAACCAGAATAACAGGTGGTTGTTAGCTATCACATGGGTGCTGAGAACCAACTCTGTTCTTTGCAAGAACTCCTGCCCTGGCCTGGATTTTATTTGCTTGTTTGTTTGTTTAGCTATTTTTGTTTTTTCAAAACAAGGTTTCTCTGTGTAGCCCTGACTGTCCTGGCTTAGAACTCACTCTGCAGACTAGGCTTTCTTTGAACTCAGAGATCCATTTACCCCTGTTTCCCCAGTGGTGGATTAAAGACCTGGACCACCATTCCCAGCTCCGGGCTGGAATTCTTGATTCTCAGCTGCTTAGAGGCTTTAGCCAGACTATGAAATGAGGAACTGGTTTCCTTGTCTTTCTGGTCTCAAAACCAGGTATCAACTCCATATGCTGCAAGTAGTCTCCAGCCACAGGAAGTCAAAACAGAGGAAGTGGAGAGCCATGTCCCACTGCCCTTAATTCCAGGGCATCTTCAGCAGACACTGTGGTACCTTCTTGCTTATTTCTCCTCGCTGGCTAGCCCTCTCTTCCCTGAATGACACTTGGTACAGAGGTTCCCTCCCTCTGCCTCACTAGCTTAGGGATGGCAAGACTGCTTGCTGACTGATGCGAGTCCTGGAGGCCTTCTTGACCCCCTTTGGAATCTTGACTGTTCCATCCTAGCTAACTTGAAATGCAGGCAGGATTGCGCAAAGGTGGGGCTTGGGGAACCTCTGTGGAAGGATACCACAAAAGCCAAGCAGAGGAAAGAGATTTGGGTGCAGAAGGTTGATTTTGGAAATGGGATGGCTGGTAAAACGTGAGAAAGGGAAGGATGGCGTGAAGCAGAGGGAGAGGGAGAAAATAAATGAAGTTGTGGTGCCTGGTTTGGCGACACATACACTAAAATTAGAATAAAACCAAGAAGATTGGCATGGCCCCTGCGCAAGGATGTCACACAAATTTTTTGAAGTATTTTTTATATACATACAATATATACTTTGCAATTAATTTTATTTTCCCTATGGAGTCTTGGCTAGCCTGAAACTTATAGAGATGCATGGACCTCTGTTGAAATTAAAGGCCTATCTCATTACCTACTGACCCACATTTCACATGAGAGAGAGAGAGAGAAAGAGAGAGAGAGAGAGAGAGAGAGAGAGAGAGAGAGAAGGAAGGAAGGAAAAGAGGAAGGAAAGAGAACAAAATTGTAACAACGACTGTTTTTGCTTTAGCAGTGGGTGGCTCAGTCCCAGTTCTCTGGAGGCTGGTGTAGGAGGATTAATGTGAATTTGATCCCAGCCTGGTTACAGTATGAGACTGTATAAAGAGACAAAAAAGCCCAAAAAAGAAAGTCAACGCAAAGTACCAACAAACCCATTCTTCATTGCACAGGATCTGAAGTCAGCGTGGCCTGTGTTGAGGTAGAAGCTGGGTGTCTGCACCCCTGTTCCTCATCCTCATGGTCTGGATTTGGCCCCAGAAGGGACCAGCTCTGTCTACTAGCACCTCTGTTCAGACAGGGCGGTACCAGGAGAAGGGGACTGCCGTCAGTCCCCAAGGTCACAGGGTCTATGGAGGTTCAAGCCGCCTCTGTGCTACCCCAGCTGGGTGACCTTGACCTGGTTCTGATACTTATTTAGTGAGCATTTCCGCTTCCTTCTCGGTAAACAAGGCACGAATAAGGATTAAATGAAGTCAGTCCTGGAGGGGTAGGAGGTTCACCACACCCCAACCTTGGCTGGCTTCCCTCCCAGGAACAGCTGTTAAGGGCTTGGTCTGGGGCCCTTGTGTGGCGTGGTCTCCCACTTCCTGCTCTTGGGGTGGTTGGACCTGGCTCGCCTGGCTTTTCTCCAGCTCTGGGAACAGGAAGCTGAACCTTGCTGAAGCCCTTGTCAGGTTGTGTGCGGTGGTGGGTGTGGGTGTGGGTGAGGTTCTCAGTTCCTGGATTCCCAGCCTCCACTGTTTGTCCAGCACAGAATTCAGCCTGAGACAGGCTGTGGCCACACACACCTTTAGTCCCAGCAATGGGGAAGTGGAAGCCAGCTTGATCTACAGAACAAGTCCAGGGCAGCGTCAAGGGTGGGGTAGAGTAGGGGCACAGGACAAAGAAACCCTGGCTCGAGAAACAAACCAAAAAGAGAATTCAGTCTGAAATGTCACCTTAGGATCTAGCCATTTGCTTTTGTCCTTTATGTGGGTAGAAGAGCCACAGCTGAATCCAGGCATTTCTGGGTCCCCAAGATCTCATCTGCACTCTGGATGGTAGAAAAGATAGCAACAGAGTAAGAGGTGAGGGAGTGTGTCTCAGGAAATCCTGTGTGTATGGGAACCAGAGTGAATTGGGGTCTTTTCTCTGAGCAGACACAGCGGACAGTGCCTTTGTCTAAGCTAGCCAAGCTTATGGGACCCAGAGCCCTGCCTGTTGGATTCATAGGTGTCTTGGGTGAAGATTTAGCCTGATGCCCCAGCTTGGGTATCCCTGCCCAGCCAGGTTTCTCCATACTCTTTGGTCTTTGGATTGTGTACCAGCTCATCGTCTTCTTAGAGCTCATCTCCCCCACAAATCCAACATCTCTTTCTTTCAGCCTTTGAGCTAACTTTCTTCAATAGCACTCATAAAATCTTAGAGTAGCTAGGGGTCTAGAGAGAAAACCGATTGTGCTTGAGGTATAGGTCAGTGAAACCTGCTTCCTTAGGGACAGACACCAGGCACAGAGTCACCCCAACCAGGCTTTGCTGGCTGCTCCTGTGTGGGCAACTAGTTTGCTTCACTTTGCTCGAGTCCATGCCTGGTAGTTCATGGAAACAGATGGCAACAGCAGCCTACCCATTAGGAGGTAGTGGGTGTTGGGGAGGGCAGAAGTGGGACTTCTGGATTTAACCAGCCAGTGGCTCTCCTCAGGGCTTCTCCTGAAAGACTGGCTGTCACCACAGCAGATCTGCCTCCATGATAGTCACACATGGCCCAGAGGGTGGAAGAAGGGGATGGAGTGTTCACTGGAGGCGGCCAGGGTGACTTCAATGCTAGTTCAAGGGAAAAGTGGCAAAATATATTCTAGAGTCAGGGGATGTGTGTCTGAATCTTAGATCACTTATGGGATCCAAATTCTCCATGCCCTTTTTTTCTTCCCTATCAAGCAGGATGGAGGGTTGTTTCAAGAGTAAAATGAGTAAAACACATAATACATATTCATAATCGAAATTAATATCACTAGCGATTACAGTGGCAAACCTTGAAGTCCCAGTGGGTAAACACATTTGTCAGATTTCTGGAAGCTCAGTGTCTGAAATTCCCAGCAATGTATTGTAGCTGGTCTAAACATTGGGACAGCCCAGCTTTCATCTATGAGGATGATGCTTGCTGTGACCCCAGCCTTCCAGGCTGGCCAGGCCTTAGAGGCAGTCTGGGCACCAGTCTTGCCCTGCTCAGAACTCTTGACAGACCATCAAGGAAGCGCTGTGAACAGAAGCCCTGTCCTTGTCAACAGCCTCAAAGAACACATCCCGCACCCCCAGCATCGTCATTCCTCACTGAGTCATTAGGGTTCTTCTAACAGCCAAAGCCTCCAAGACTTTGTATTGCCAGCCTGACCTCAGTGTAGGGTGATGCCGTCTAGGAGCAGGCCACCCATGGAGGCACATTCCTTTATTACTCCCCTGACAAAGCTCCCTGGAACTTTAGGCAGATTATTTAAGTGGTTCTGCCTTAATGTGCTGTGGGCTAGTGAGGGATGGGATCAGCTCTCCCACACCCACTCTATCTCTGGTGTGAGGCTAGCTCTCTCTGGCCTATGTCACCACCAGGTTCCTGTGCTTTGGAGTGAGGCTGGTTCTTCTGCACTTACGCCACCGACCGATGACCAGCTCTTCCTTTTCCATAGCACTGCTGGTGCTGATAAGGAGCAGAGCCAGCTCTTCTGAGCTCTAACACATTGCCATGACTTCAGGCAGCAGCTCAGATCACAATCATCCTCATGTGCTTTTGTAGTTAACATGGGCTGCAGACATCAACATGGCCTTTGGCTATATCAGGACCACTGACTCACTCATGGTCCTCAATGACTACACCAGCCATGGGTCTCTACTTGGCCTCAGGTAGCTACACTTGCTACTTACATCAGGATGGCCTCCTAGGCAGAAAGCCTGAGGACTTCACTAAGGCAGCAGACAGCATAGTTCAGGCTTTATCATGGCCTGAGGTTTTGCTGGGGGGTGGGGTGGGGGGTGGCTCCAGCACTGCAGGGTTCAAAGGGAATCTAGGAACTTTTTTTTTAACCTAAAGGGATTAAGGAAGAAGACACACACTCTCTTGATGGTTTCCTTCAAATCCTTTCTTTATTCTTGTATCTTATATTTGTATTCTTCATTCTTCAGTCTCTTCTGTCTCTCTTAAAGCTTTCCTTCTAATTCTCTCATTCTTGATATTTTATGTCTTTTTTTTTTTTAAAAGATTTATTTATTATGTATACAGTGTACAGAAGAGGGCGCCAGACCTCATCATAGATGGTTGTGAGCCACCATGTGGTTGCTGGGAATTGAACTCAGGTCCTCTGGAAGAACAGTCAGTGCTCTTAACCTCTGAGCCATCTCTCCAGCCTCTGCATCTTCTTTTTAACTCTATTTTTCCCTTACAGCTTGTATACCCCCCGCAAAATCTTTCAGAGCTCAGAGGAGGGTGTGACTTTAGAGACTAACAACATCAGCTAATGATAATTGGCTACTTTGTTCTTATTCCCTGACCTTGAAGACTTTCTCACTCACATATGTGCCTTCCTAAAACTTTAGATTGTCCTCTTGGGTTTTTCACCTCAAACCTATTTGACAAAATATCTAGGTCTAACTTTAAGTTATTTTCAGAGGTCTGTTTCAGCTATGATGCACTCTGAAACACATGAACACATCTCCTAACATTAAGATGAAAAGAATTTAGATTAGCTGGGCTACTGGGACTCAACTGTTTTCCTTAATCATTAACTTAAGCCAGTCTATATGGCTCTTCAATAGAAACTCATGTGTTCTAGCTGTGTGACACATCCTTGTTTTATTTTTTTATCATCAACACTTTATTTAAACTAACATTATTATTATCATCAATTATAGACAGTACACCTTAGGAAGGAATCATCTTCATAATAATCCACAGGTAAAAATGCCCAGTAGAAAGGGGTGTTTCCATAAGATAAACACAGTACTTTATAGGCAGTGGGGACCCTCCCACACCCATTCTCACCAGGCCAGATACCAGAGAAAGATAGCAACAGACATGTAAAGGCACAGCAGAGGCAAAAGACATTTTGTGGTCTGAGGTCTCAGGGCCTTGTCTATCCAAGATTCATCCATCAGGGATTCACCTCCGGGTGGGCCAATACTGTTATGCTCATAGCTCCATCCACAGAGAGACCATCGAAGCCAGAGATGTCCAGAATGCAACAGCATGGTTTATTGGCAGCACGACACAAGCCAAGGCAGGGAGCTTACTTCAAGCTTCTGTTCTAACAGATCAAGGAATAGCTGGTGTCTTTGGTTACAAGGGGTCTTTTATAGGCAAAAGTTACAACAAAGTTGGTTGCTTGGAGACAGGATGCTGACATGCTACTGATTGACTCGTGCTTAGGGTCTTTCTGCCCCAGAGTATCTTTGCTCCCCACCTGGATGAACTCCACCTGGGCCCTACTTGGGGTGACTGGTTTTTCCTAGAATTGAACAAGCAAGAATCTATTCCTCTCCCAGAACTGGGCAGATGTCTTGGCTAATCTCCCAGAGCTGGGCAGGTAGGAAGCTATTCTTCTCAGACTGGGGAGCCCCCTACTAGGTCTATTCTTTTAGGACATGTTCTTTTCCCAGGACTTATCAGGAGTGACTATTCTTTGCCCAGACCTGGGCAGCCCCCCCACCCCCCCATGCCAGAAATGCAAAACTAAACTTCATTTTACCTTTTTATAAAATAGCTACTAGAATGCAAAATGGGGTTTCTTGAGCTAAGTTTTCTCTCTTCAGACACCTTGAACTTCAATTGCTGCCTGCTGCTCTTCTGACATGGCCAGCAGCATTTGGACAGCAACACGGACCACAGACATCAGCATCTACACTGGACAATGGCAGCATGTTAACCTCAGCCTTCTCACTCACCTGTTACCTCCATCATGTTTCCAGCTCTGCCGCTCTCCATAGTGAAGTTTTTCTCGTTTCCCTCTCTCCATCACATATTTGTTCATTGTAATAGCACCTGCTCTCCATCCCCCACCCCCCCCCCCCCCTCACCCTTGGCCAAAGGGCTCTTGGTAGAGATTCCGTGTCTTCCAGCTGGCCTGGACCCAGCCTTTTTTTTTTCTTACTTGTCTTAGCTACCCTACAAACAAATACTACCATGGGACCTGGATTTGTATTTGTGTAAAATTAATTGTGTTTATATTTTATTTATTGGGGAAGGGCTTGGAGCCATAGCATCTGTGTCGGTATCAGAGGACAAATTGAAAGGATTGATTCTCCTATTGTATAGGTCCTGGGGCCTGAACTCAGGTTGTCAGGGTTGGGGGCAGTCACCTTTAACTGCTGGGCCATTTTACCAAGGCTCATGACCCCCTTTTGCCTTTAATTTTTTGTTTACCTTTATTATTTTTAATTGTGTGTGTATGTGAAAAAGCCCCTGGAACTGGCAGTTGTGAGCCACCAAGTGAGTGTAGGGAATCAAACTCAGGACCTCTGGAAGAGCAGTAAGTGCTCTTAACCACTGAGCGATCTCTCTAGTCCTCTTTTGATTTGTTTGAGACAAATTACCAATCTATAATTGAGAGATTAGTCTGGAACTCATGGCAATCTCCCTGCTTCAGCCTCCAAAATGTGGAGATTATTTGGAATAATGCTCTATCATGCTCTTGCACACTGAAAAGATTTGTCACTGGAATTGGTTTAACGAAACACACTGATTGGTCCATAATGAGGCAGGAAGTAGAGGTGGGATGATCAGATTAGGAGAATTCTGGAAAGAGAAAAGGCAGAGAAGCAGTCGCCAGCCAGATGCAGAGAAAGCCAGATGAGAATGCTAAACAGAGAAAAGGTACCAAGCCACATGTGGCTAAACATAGGTGAGAATTATGGGTTAATTTAAGTATAAGAGCTAGTTAGTAATAAGCTTGAGCTACTGGCTGAACATTTACAACTGGTATTAAGCCTTCATGTCAATTATTTGGAAAATGACTGCTGAGTATTTACAAGTTTCTGGTTGGACAAAATCTTTTGACTATAGGATTACAACTGTGAGTCATCACAGTGCTATTTATCATTTTTTCTTTTAAAAAGAACTTTCCTTTAAATGTATCAATCAAGATTTCCTTATTAAAATATTTATTTTTGTTTAGATATATGATTGTATATCTAAACATGTATGCTTGCACATGTGTATGTGGGTACCTTCATAGGCCGGAAGAGGGTGTCAGATCCCCTGAAGCAGGAGTGACACATGGTCATGAACTGCTTGATGTGAATTCTGCAAGAGCAGAGCCACCTCTAACTCACTTTGTTTTTATCTTTGTTTTTTTTATACATATATAGCAGTGAAGCGCACAAACCCCAAGGACACAGATAATAAACTCTGCCCCCAGATACACATACCTCCTTCACCTAGACCATGGAGCATCCAGAAGCCATTTGAGGAAGTTAAGATATTCTATTGGCAACATTAAACAAAGCAACAGTTGAGTTAATTTTTAATAATGTATTTTATTTAAAGCAACAAATCCAAAATATTATTTTAATATGTAATTAGTATTAAAATTGTGACTGATATCACAGTTTTTCTTTACTGAGGTTCTAGAGTCCAGCATTAGGTTCAAACTATCGTGTCTCCTGGCCATATGTCAAGTGCTCAGGAACCACCTGTGGTTGGTGGCTACTGTAGCATGGGTCCAGGAAGCAAGGGCTGACAGTGGTAAATGAAAGTGAAGCAACAGCGTTCACTGAGAGGAAAAGAAATCATTCAAAACTACGTTTTCTTTCCTTTTTTTTCTTCCAATTCTAAGGGTGGAACCCAGGGCCAGAGCCTCATGCATAACCACTGGGCTACACTTCCCACCTCAACTATGTAAGATGGTAATTATATTCATATCTCTGAGTTTTGATTACTTACTTTTCTCTTTTCCTTTCTTTTCTTTCATTCTTTCCTTCCTTCCCCCCCCCCCCCGCCTAGGCATGCCCCTCCATCACCCAAATTTAGTTTTATTTTCATGAAAATAGACTTAATACCACACCAGCTCTCTTTGTCTCTTATGAATGGAGCACTTTTTCTATTCTTAAGCACTCTGGACATTTGAATAACAGGTTCTTCAGATGCCCAGTAGGCTCCCATTATTAACCTTGAGTTATATCAGCTTTTAAAAATAGAAGTCATGCATGGTGTGGTGGTGTACACCTTTAATCCCAGTGCTAGGGAGGCAGAGGCAGGGGGATGTCTGTGAGTGTGTCCTTGGGTTCCAAACCTGGCTGCTCATATAAGTCACTTTCAGGGCACAGCCATGTGCCACCTAATGATGTTTTGAGCCCTGACAGATCAAATATATAATGATGTGCAGGTTGTGGTGGGATGCATCTGTAGTCCCAGCATTTGGGAGATGGGGGGATTCAGTGGGTTAGCTGAACAATATTTGAATAGCTGTTCAGATATTTGAACATTTGTGGTATGCCCAGATCGAGGGGATCACCAAAAGACCACCATGGAGACCAAATTCCGTTTGTAAAGGCAACGAGCCTTTATTATTATTATTATTATTATTATTATTATTATTATTATTATTTAATCATAGTAGAGGTTGGAGCGAGAGGATTTCCAGGTTTAGGACCCTAATTAGCTGGCATTTGTTTAGGGGTATTTTTAGCAAGATCAAGGGGAATAGGTGTGTGCGGGGCTCAAGGACTATCTCTCAACTGGAATATTTGAAATATCAGATACTTCCCCTCAGGTGCTGGTCCCTCCTGGTGGTGTGTGTTTTGGGCTTTTCCTGGAACTACTCGGTGCTGCCAGAAAGAAACTCAGGCCTACAGTCTGGTTGGTTTTTATTAGGCCTGTCATAGCAGCTGAATAGCCAAGCTCTTCTGGGTATCACATTCCTGTGTGGTCAGGCTGTTGTGGGCACAATTTGGTCCTCAACTGGGGGTATTATCTGGAGAGGTCATAGAACTGTAGGAGGTGTGCCTGCTGGAGGAAGTATGTCACTGGTGGAGGACTTTGAGAATCCATAGCCTTGCCCCAATTCCAGTCAGCTATTTGCTGTGGTTCTCCGTCATTATGTACTCTGTCCTCCAGAAACCATAGGCCAAAATACACTCTTCCTTAAGTTGCCTTGGTCATGTTGTTTTATCAAGGTAATGAAAAGCACACATAGGATGCAAGGGGGGCAGGAGTTCAAGACCATCTTGGCTAGGTAATGAGTCCAAGGCTGCCTTGACCTGCAGAAGATAGGTAATGATGTTGCCTATGTCAGGTGATGGTGGTGGTGCACCTTTAATCTGGGCACTTTTGAGGCAGAAGCAGGAGGATCTTTGAGTTTGGAGCCAGCATGGTTTATAGATCAAGTTCTAGGAGAGCCAGGGCTATCAGAGAAACCTGTCTCAAAGAAAGAAAGATTATGTTGCCTAAGCCAGGATCTGTGGCACACACTTGTGATGTAACCCCACACCTGCTGAAGAGGCCAAGGTAGGAGGGTCTCTTGAGCTCAGAGGACCAATGTGATTCTCTCGACAGAAGGGACCCCGAGTCTCAGATTGGCTTGGAAGTGTATGTAGGAAAGATGCTCAGGAATAACCTCCCCTCATGCTTTCCAGGCTTCTCCCCTCTGCTACTGCCTTTCCTGGAATCATCTTCCCACACAGGTCAACAGAAGAACCAGCTCCTGTGTTTTTTTGAAGGAGCAAAGCACCCATTTCTTCCTTCACAGCACTTCAGCTGAGGATATTAACTTGGCATAGTTTCTTCCTTTGATGTAAATTGCTCTTCATTTTCAGTCAGGACACCTGCACTCCAGCCCCAAACCAGCGCTAACTGCCTGTGGCACTTTGGGTGTGGAGTGATTTATCACAGCCCCCATATGCCTTCTCCTACCTGCTCTGTGGATTATGGTGATAGCTGTGTAAAATAATTCAATGGACAGCAATAGAAAACCATAAAACACTACACATCTGCAGCAGGGAGAAGCGACTCAGGACTTAGCACAGCCTGGTCTCCTTCTCTTTTCTCCACTAACCACTGTGTGGCTGAGGTCAGAGACAGGCGCTCTGATTCGAACCACAGACCCCAGGGTCATGCTGGGGTCATCATACACTCCCATTCATACCCGGCTTCTGCAAAGTCTCCAAGGGAAAGCTCTTAGCCAGTCACCCGGTTTCTGCTGTTAGGTCCCTTATAGAGGGAAAGGTTTCTCCTGTTCCTACACTGGTACCTCTGGGTTCCAGGAACTGCAGCTTGCTTGTCCGAGGATCATAAGGCCCTCACATTCTGGGGCAGCCCGCCGGAGGCTGTTCCTTCCGAGGTACTCCAGTGGGTTGTAGCCATGCTTCTGCCAAGTCTTCAGGCCCAGCCCCTACCACCTCTGTCAAATCACCTCCTCTGGGATGCTTTCCCTGTCAAGCCAATGCGGTCCTTTCATTGACATCTTTCTGGTCGTGTATGAGGCGGAGCATTTCTCCCTGGCTACTCAGGAGCTGCGCCTTTGTAATTTTCTCAGGCTCTTTCATAACTCCTTTAAGCCTATAGAAGGGTCCGGGGTCGGGAAGGTATTCCTGTCTCTGTCTCTTAAGATCCTGGGGTTAAATTACCCTGGGCTCCAGGCAAAACTGTGGAAAACACATTCTCCGCACTTATAGAAAGTATTTTCACCCCTCAAGAACAGTATTCATGCTCCATAAAGCAAGCACAGGCGGTTCCGGAACTCTAAAGCACTGGTCCAGTTCCTACCCCCTCAGCACCATCAAGATGTCATTGTTCCTGGGTTTGGGACAGAGAAAGCCCGGCAGGCTGGACCAGCGGCAGCTCCGGACTCCCCTTCCCCAGCAGGACTCGAAGCGGGGTGGGGGTGCGGAGCCGCAGGTCTGCAGCTGCCAATCACCGCGCAGCGCACGTGCCGCACGTTTCCCTGCTCCCAGTGGGGGTGCGGGGCACGCGCGCGCGGTGGTAGTGGGGGTCCCCGGGGCCGATGGTTGGACTGCAAGGAGGCTTGGAGTGTGAACGCGCGGGGTGGGGGTGTGCAGAGAGGTGTGAACGCGCAGGAGGTCCGGGGGTGTGTGCGTAAGGGTCTGGGGGAAGGATGCGCTGGTTGGAGGAATTCCTCCCGGGAACCCGATACCCACAGTGGGGTCTGTCCACTTTGCTGCTGCTTCCTGGGCTATTAGAGGAGCGCCAGGAACACCCCCCCTTCCCGATCTGTTTGTGCCCCTCTCACTAAATAGGTGGGGACTGTTGTTGATTTATGGGTCCACCACCACCAAGGGTACTATGTGAGTAATTCAAAGGTTGGCTGGCCTCCGGAGCACCTGCTCAGAAGAAAGCAGATCTCCGCTCTTCTATACTTCCTGGTGGTCTCCACCATCCCACCTCTAGCCAAAATGTGGAGAAATGTTTATGTCTGGTTGTGGTTTTTAAACACCAAATGTGCAGACTGAAGAGTTGACGCTCAGGAAGAAGAGGGCTGCCCATGAAATGTGTTTGCAGGCTAGTACCACCTGCTCAATGCCAGATGTTTGCTTTTTAAGACAGGCTCTTATTATGAACCCCATTGGCTGGCTTGACACTTGATATAGAGCCCACGTTGGCCTTGAACTGAAGATAATCCTCCTGTCTCAGCCTTCCAAGTGCTGTGACTATAGGCCTGATCCACCATAGCCTGTTCCATTCTAGATATTTCTCAGACCAAGGTGGTAGGGATTGAAGTTTCTCTGGAGAAATACTTTAGGTCTTGGGTGTATGACGTGGGCCTCTGGATGCCAGCTTGATGTGTCTGCAGATTGCTGAGCCTTCCCTGGGCTGTATTGTTTATTCTCCTTGAAAGAGATGCCTGTAACAACCTCAGGGAGAAGAGCTAACTCTTTGAAGTGTGGGCAGGATTTGGGTTCTCCTGACTACACTAGTCTGTTGTCTCTCTGGTTCCTTTGATGTGGTAGTGATTTCAGCCAGGCTTATTAGAGATTAGCAACCAGGATCTATAATAGATCAATCATCCCTTCAAGTTCACCCCCACCACTATGTACACGTTCAAGAGGAAGACTGAGATATACCAGAAAGTGTCTCAAAAATTTCCCTTTCCTGTTTTTATTTTATTAATTCAGTACATATTTTTCAAATGTACTAATTTCTTCATGTCTAGGAAATTACAATGGAAAACTTTAGGCTGAAGAGCTCTACCAACTTTATAGTATTTAATCCTCTATAGTATAGAGTAACTGTGAGGTCCAGTACTTGTCCACACTTTAAGGAGGAGAAACCAGGGCCTCAGCTGCATAGCTGAGCCACTGACAACCAGATTCCTTGCACATCTCCCCTTCCTGAAAGTTCATTAAATGAATCCAACCATACACAACACTTACATCAGTACCTGGAACACACATTGTACACATTTAGCTGTTGCATCACTGTTTTAAAAATATTTATTTCACTTTATTTGCATAAACGTATTTATTGCCTGCCTGCATGTATGTGCACCAGGTGCATTCCTGTTCATCTCTTGAACTGGGGTTAATGATGGTTATAAACTACCATGTAGGCGCTAGGGATTAAACCTTGGTCGGCTGCAAGAAAAAGCAATCTTAACTGTTGAGCCTTCTTTCCAGCCCTGTTGTATGAGCTTTATTATTCTGAGTAGAAGTTGAAACTTTATGGCTGTAGAAGGCTCTACCAGAATCCCAGGAGCAGAGTTTGCTATTTTGTAGCAGTTGATTAGGGTTTGGCTTTTCTTTGCCTAGAGGAGCCCCCACCCAGTGTTGGAGTTTCAGAACAAGATGCTCCAAGACATACTTCACAGTGCCTTCCCGTGGAGATCTGCTCTATCTGTCCTTTCTTTGGCCACTGGAGAATATTATCTTAGACAAGCTGTTCAGCTCTCTGCAGGGCGTTTTGATGTCCTTGAGTCAGAGTGCAATGGAATGTTGGGTTTTGTTTTATTGACATAAATAGTGTAACTGACTCTATCTTAACATTTCAGTATTATTTACTAAACCTTTCTTTCTTTCCTCCTCCTCCTCTTCCTCCTC
>PVIH01026591.1:0-18460 GCA_004025045.1 Sigmodon hispidus | reverse complement strand
GGCTGGTAACTCAGAAAACAGAATTAAATTAATTTCACTATCATTTACTTATCACCAGATAAAATCTATTTTATTCTAGAATTCAAATCTATATAAGTTGATGCTGAAGATTCCTCATCTTACTCAAGTGGTAAGTATAGTGTGTGTGTGTGTGTGTGTGTGTGAGAGAGAGAGAGAGAGAGAGAGAGAGAGAGAGAGACTAGGGAGTTTGCATAGCAATTGGTTATCACCCTCTTCTGGCCTCCCTGGGCACTGCATGTACATGGTCCCTAATTATACATTTCAGGCAAAACACCAATGAAAGTAAAACAAACAGAATCTCAGAAAGAAAGAAAGTGAGCTGGAGAGATGGCTCAGAGGTTAAGAGCACTGACTGTTCTTACCAGAGGACCTGAGTTCAATTCCCAGCAACCACAACCATCTAGAATGACATTTGGTGCCCTCTTCTGTATATTGTATACATAGTAAATAAATATATCTTTAAGAAAGGAGGGAAAACAAACAAATGGATGAATGAGCGGTGGGTGACCTGGCAAGACAAGCTGTGATTCAGAGTGAGCTAGGAATTATCATAGCCCAAAAAGCTACCATCATCATTAGGATTCTTTTATCTCTGATTTTCCAATCAGGCAGGGTGTAGTACATAGGTGACGCAGCAGGGGATGCTACCAGTCCTTCTATTGGGTGAGGAGTTGACCAAGACAAAGAAAAAGGAAGAACATTTTACAGTTTGATGTGGGATGTCTTTTGCTGTGAATAAAGGGACTGTTTTGGCCTATGGCAGGCACCTTATAAGTAGGCAGGAAATCAGAGCATAGATAGGAGAAGGAGGGCGGAGTCAGAGAGACAGGATCCAGGTTCCCAAGAATCAACATCTAAGGTAATACACGTAAGCCCTGGTCCATGTGGCAGGACAGATGAATGGAAATTGGTTGGATTAAGATGCAAGAGCTAGCTAGCAATATGCCTGAGCCATAGACTGAGCAGCATAAAATTAATATAAGCATCTGTGTGTTTCTTTGGGATTTTGGGATTGCTGGTTCGGATAAGCAGCAGCAGGAAGGGCTGAAATGTGGTGCTAGTCCGAGCCAGAAACCTCATACTGCAGCGTTGGTTGTTGTTAACCCATGAGTTCCTAATTTCTGACTCAATTAAGTTCCCTACCCCTGTGGGTAACATTCTTTCCCATCCACCTTACACACACACAGATTGTGTCAAGTTTGGTGGCTCACACATAGCCTTAATCTCAGTTCTTGGAAGGCAGAGGCAGGAGGATTCTGGCAAGTTTGAAGATAGCCTAAGCTACATATTGAGTTCCAGCCTAAGGTACATAGTGAGACCATGTATCATATACAAAACAAAATTAAAGCCAGATGTGCACACCTTAATCTCAGTGATTGGGAGGCAGAGACAGGGAGATCTCTGTGAGTTTGAAACCAACTTGGTCTACAGAGCTAGTTCCAGGACAGCCAGATCTGCACAGAGAAACTCTATCTCAAAGAATAAGGAAAAAAATCATTTTTTCCAGTTTAACCCTCTCCCACCTGAGAATTTTCATGCAAACCCATGTGTGCATGAATATAAAATAGATATATATAATGGGATTATGCTGTTACGTTGTAAATAATTGTCCCACCTACTGGTTTAATAAAAATGCTGATTGGCTGAAGGCAGACAGGAAGTGTGGGCAGGGCTATCAGACTAAGAAAACTCTGGGAACAAGAATAACAGAGCAGAGATGCCAGAGAGACCAGTGGAGAAGCCAGCAGATACAGAGGACAACTATGCTGCTGAGCAAAGGTACCAAACTGCATGGCTCAACAAGATGGGTTAGTTTAAGAGCAAGAGCTAGCTAGAAATATGCCAGAGCCATAGGCTGATGAGCATAAAATTAATATAAGTGTCTATGTGTTTCTGTGGGTCCAAACCTCAAGGCTAGGCTGGAAAGTCCGGGCGAGAAAATTAATACAGGTATACAAGTTGTAGGGGTTGATATTGGTTATCAATTATTTTTAAATTAGTATTTATGTATCTATTATGCTTAAAGTTGCATGTGTGTGAGTGCCTGTGTGAGTTTGCATGCACTGCAAGCATGCAGGTGCTTATAGAGGCCAAAAGTGGTAGTAGATCCCCTGCAACCTGAGTTCAGATGGTTGGTGACGCTCTTTGGGAAGGATTAGGAGTGTGACCTTGTTGGAGAAGGTGTGGCACTGAAGGCAGGTTTAGAGCCATCAAAAGCCCACGGCAGGTTCAGTTAGTTCTCTCTTTCTCTGCCTTGTGCAACAAATGTAAGCTCTCAGCTACTGCTGCAGCACCATGCCTGTCTGCCTGCTGCCTGCTGCCTGCTGCCATGCCCCCTCCAATGGTGGCCACAGGCTCTAAGCCTCTGGAACTCTGAGCCTCTAAATTAAATGCTTTCTTTTCTAAATTGCCATGGTCATGTGTTTTTTACAGTCATAGGCAAGTAACTAAAATGATAATAAATCATAAATAAATTTATTTATTTTGAGACAGGGTTTCATTATGTAGCCTTGGCTGACCTTCAGCTCACAGAGATCTATCTGCTTCTGCCTCCCAAGTGTTGGGGATTAGAGGCATTTAACATTAAACATTCTTGGGCCTGTAAAATGGCTCAGTGGGTAAAGGCTTTTTGCCAAATCTGACAACCAAATTTAATCCCTGGAATCCACATGGTAAGAGTAGAGAAATAAGTTCTGAAAATTGTCTCTGACCATGTCCAACCATGTGGACATGGTTGCTGTGGTACACAAGTCCCTTTCTCCATATGCCATAAATAAACAAATAAGTCAATGTTCAGAGTTAAATTAAGCATTCTTATCTTTTGGTTGCGTGTCTAATCTTTATGGCTGAGCCATCTCTTCAACCCTAATTTTATTTGCCTTAGTGTTTGCCTGGAACTGGGAACTGGAACTACAGACAGTTGTGAGCTGCCATGTAGGTGCTGGGAATTGAACTCAGGATCTCTGGAAGAGCAGTCAGTGCTCCTAACCACTGAGCCATCTCTCCAGTCCCCTCAATTCTAAATTAAGTATCCAAACACAATATAATATAATAAAATAATCATAAACTAATTTGATACCTAGGTGCTATGGGATGATGGTAGGAAAAGTCTTTAGTTTTTTGATGATTTCTTTTTATTTTTTTAAATATTTATTTTTATTTTATGTGAATTGATGTTTTGTCTGCATGTATAACTGTGTAAGGACGTCAGATCTTAGAATTACAGACAGTTATTAGCTGCCATGTGGATGCTGGGAATTGAACTCAGGTCCTCTGGAAGAACAGTCAGTGGTCTTAACCACTGAGCCATCTCTCCAGCCCCAGAAAGTATTTTTTGTCTGAACCTAAAAACCATTATGTTTCTACTAGAGAGGAAAGCTTTGTGTATGCAATAGAAACACCATAGTTCATTAATAATCCCTGAGCTGAGGTGTTTGGGAAGCATTCATCCGCATTTGTGAAGATAATTTTCACCCCCAATAGGGGTGGATGACTAAACAACATCTATCCCCTACTATAGGGTCTCAATGACAACCCAAAATTGGATTCCACCAAAGTTTACCCTCAGGAACCAATGCACTTATTAGGGCTATTTATTACAGAGCTTGGGTGAGGGGTTATGGGTAGGGAGACCAGAAGGCAGCAGCACTCACATAAATGATGGCTCCTCCATGACTGTGCCTCCCCTAGTCCTTTCCCGTCCATATACTCCAGGCCCTCCTGGAGTTTACATGCTTTAGGGCAGAACAGCATGCAGATGTCTGGGAGGAGTGGCTTCATGGCCTGCCACATCCCTTCTTCTTTTGAAAGAAGGACAACAGTCCACAAGCCCAGCTGTGATGACCTTTTGCAAGCAGGCTCAGCTGAATGCTGAGAGATGTCACCTGTCTGGCTCAGAGTTTAACACATACAGCAGTGTTGTGTTGCATTAAGGGATGCAAGTATTAAATGCACTTGTGTTTAGAGTCAAGGTTGCAGTGAAGGCCTTCAATGCCACACAGGTGAGAGCACTGCCCCAAACACCTCCCATTCATTCTGGAGGAGCTGGAGAGAGAACTTAGTGGTCAGGAGCACTTGTTGCTCTTACAGAGATCTGAGTTCAATTTCCGTTCATAGCCAGCATCCATTCAGAGTTGCTCACAAAAGCCTGTAACTCTTAAGTACTGAACCATTTATGTATATTAAAAAAAAAAGATTTATTTACTATGTATGCAGTGTTCTGTCAGCATGCCAGAAGAGGGCATCAGATCTTGTTATAGATGGTTGTGAGCTACCTTGTGGATGCTGGGAAATAAACTCAGGTCCTCTGGAAGAACAGTCAGTGCTCTTAACCTCTGAACCATCTCTCCAGCCCCTGGATTTGGCCTTTTCTTCTCAGTATTCTCAGGGTCAACAGTACCATCTGCATGCTGTGCCCACAGAAGCCAGAAGAGGGAGTCAGAGCCTCTGGAACCAGAGTTACATATGGTTGTGACCCATCTTGTGGGTGCTGTGACTCAAACCTGGGACACCTGGACGAGCAGCCTGTGCTCTTAACCACTGAGCCACATCTTCAGTGCTTTTACTCCAGACCCTAGCACACCCTTTTGATCAAGAGTAAATGAGGCTCTAGCATCCCTGGGGATAATGCCTGTCTCTTCATCACAGATAGGGCACTGATGACAGATAGGAGAAATAATTCCATCAGAGTCTGGCTTCACGACTCAGAGAGTTTTGGGGGTTACCCATAGAAATATGGGAAAGAGATTATTTATAGGACCATGGGTGACTGTGAGTGACTCAGCTACATCACTGAAAAACCCACCATAGCAGGGATGGAGGCTCTCTATATAACTTGTAATTAGATGGGCTGCAAAATTCCTTCTCTGGTAATTGTTTACTGTCTACAGAACCTCAGGGAAGCTTTTCTGAACCCGTAGGGTTCACTTACTTTGAAATACCAGCTGACTGACTTCCCTAAGTGTGGTCAACCTGCTCTGGGCCCCACGGCTGCGACTGCAGAGGACAGACAGAGTTAGGAACATCTGCCAAGGAGAGCCGCAGGCAACAGGCAAGCCAACAAAAAAGGGAAGCTCCACTCTTTGGAGCCATCCTCCTCCATCCAGGAAATGGTGCTTCGATTGGAAGACCATAGCTACATAACACATGGACATATTTTATTGAAATTATTTTTCTTTTGTTTTATATTTTTGAGTTTCTCTGTGTAGCCCTGACTGTCCTGGAGCTCACTTTATATACCAAGCTGGCCTTGAACTGACAGAGAATTGCCTACCTCTGCCTCCCAAGTACTGGGATTAAAGTTTATAGGCCTGAGCCCCAAGCCTCCCTGAGATCCAGGGCAAATTATTAGCTGAATTGAAGCCCCTTTCAAAATAACATTTCAAAAAAACTCATGTATCTTAAAGATTCAATGACACAGAATAAAAATTTTCATTTCCAAGATGGATGGTGGTGGGGCACACCTTTAATCCCAGCACTCAGGAGTCACAGGCAGGCAGATCTCTTGAGTACAAGGCTAGCCTGATCTACAGAGTGAGTTTCAGGACATCCAGGACTGTCTCAGGGGGAGGAAAATTATCAAGGGAACAGCAAGGAAGGGTCTCAGCAAAGCAAGACCAAACCCAGCAGGGAAAACCCAATCCTGGTATGCTGGTAGGCCATGCCTCTGGAGTCAGGCTGGCAACACCACAGGTTCAGGTGGCCCACAACTACATCCTTCTGGTCTGCAGTGGGCTTGGCTTCTCTTTTATGTTGGCCTGCTTGTTGCCTGCGGTTCTCCTTGGCAGATGTTCCGCATCTCTGTCATCTGCAGTCGCAGTCCTGGGGCCCAGAGCAGGTTGACCACACAACTGCTATGATAGGTTTAGGAAAGCCAGCCAGCTGGCAGCACCTGGTGGTTCCAGGAAGGGCCCATGAGCAGACACCATCCAGGGAGGAGCCAGCATCTAAGGGGAAATACCTGACATTCCAAACATTCCCTTCCTGGGAAAGGGACATTAACAACAGATCAGGTAGTCTCCAGGTACACCTTTGCTTAAAACATCTCTGGGAGTTATAGGCAGCTAATGAATCATAAGTACCCCTAGTCTGAGCCTGGACCAATCCCAGGACTGTAATCCTTGCTCTGAAGCCTCTAGAGCCCCAATAAAATCCCTTGCCTCATGCTGCTCAGGGCCACTCCTATTACACTGCTGCATCAGACAGATGGAGTGACCCAAGCTAGTTTGTCAATAAAGAGACTCTTTACTGTAGCATTGGACCAGTCTCTTGGTAGTCTTTTTGGGGGTCTGGATTCTGGGTATAACAGTATCTTGCTGTCTCAATTATAGCCGAATCTTCATCCTCATAGTTTCTCTGAGGGATGCATGTAGACTCTCATCTGGTTACAGAGTGTCTGGCCTCATAGACTTTTCTTTGAAATCAAGGTCCTCTGATCTCCACTAAAATAAATTTTAAAATAAATAAAGCAAAGTGATTTTAAGACTACCTGTTGGTCTTAAAAGGAAAATACCAATTAGGAGGCCGACAAGACAGCTCAGTGTGTAACAGTACTGTGTGGAAGTCTGGTGGCCTAGGTTCAAACCAGGTAGTGGTGCACAGCTTTAATCCTAGCAGTCGGGAGGCAGAGGCAGGTGGGTCTCTGTGAGTTCGAGGCTAGCCTGGCCTACAGAATGAGTTCTAGGACAGCCAGGGCTATTACATTGAGAAATTCTGTCTTGAAAAACTAAACACACACACATACATACACACAAAAGTAAAAACCCACAATTTACATTTCCCATCAGGTTCAACCAGGGGCAAGCGTACTTCTTGCCATATTTCCTGCCCACGTATTTCCTGCCCACATGTGATCAAGCCTGTCGGGTGCAGATGGGTCAAACGAACAAGACAGACAGGAGCTTATTAACTGTCTTACAGACAGAGCCCTCAACCTGCAAAGTATGTTTTCCCCCTTTTGGTTTAACACATCCCCACCCTCACACTATTGTGCACACATATACACAACAGTGACAAGCAAAACTTTAAAAAAGGGATCCCATTCAGGTGTCAGTCATTCATCCATTCATACTGTCTGCCTCCTTTGTGAGGTCAGATCTTAATTCCTTTACAAGAGGGGGCAATAAGAAAAGTGCATTACATTGTGCTCCTGAGGTGCCCTGGTGGGACTGTTAAGCCAGTGTTAACATTTCATAAACTCCATGGTACTTCTCTCAGGAATGTTTCTAAGCAGAAAGTAAAGCACTTCACGAACCCATTCAAAGTCCAGGGTACAGGGCTGCTCTGCAGGGAGTGTAAGGGGATCACAGCATGGAGGGTGCTCTGTGAAGACACAAACATGAAGGTTTCCTGTACATATGTGAGTGCCACAGTGCTTGAGTAAAGGTCAGAAGGTGACTGAGTACTGGCTATCACCTTCCACTCTGTATGGGATGCATATGGGAGAAGAGCTGTCCTGTGACCTGAGATTCCAAGGATTCTCCTGTTCTGGCCTCTCCTTTCTAAAGAGAATTCTTGTGTGTGCTACCACATCCAGTTGTATGTAGGTTCTGGGGATTTGAACTCGGATCCTTATGCTTGTGTGGCAAGTACTTTATCTGCTGGACCATTACTCTAGACCCAAACATGGAAGTTTTAAAGACTTGTGTTGCTAAGCAAGTGTAGGCAGTGTGGTTAGCAGAGGACCCTCCATACAATGCAAAGGATTTGGGGAGAGCTTTACACCCAGTTCAACCCCCACTATGCACTGCAGACATGCAGTGAACTGGAGGGCTATGCTACTTTCTTTTCCCTGGCCCTCTCGCTCCATCACGAGAGAGTGCTTCAGGAGTCAGAGGGCAGGCAACTGGTGTGGACAGTCAGTCAGGAGGACACCAGGGATGTGATGGCTCCAGGAGTGAAGCCAAGTTGAATTCTTTTTCTTTCTTTCTTTCTTTTTTCTTTTTCTTTTTTTTTTTTTTAAGATTTATTTATTATGTATACAACATTCTGCCTCCACTATGCCTGTGCGCCAGAAGAGGGCACCAGATCTCATTTTTAGATGGTTGTGAGCCACCACGTGGTTGCTGGGAATTGAACTCAGGACCACTGGAGGAACAGTCAGTGCTCTTAACCTCTGAGGCATCTCTCTAGCCCCCTGAATTCTTTTTCTTTTTTTTCATCATAATGATTTATTGCAGCAATAGTAAAACTGACAAAAACACAGGAAAAACATCAAAACAGAGACTGACTTTAGCAGAAAGGGACAGAATCAAGATAATATTTTTTGGTATAATTTTTTGTGGCAGGAAAGTGGATATCTACACATTAACATAAGTGCCCTTGGAGGTGGATTGGATGTCAGAAAGAGTGTAGAATCCCACAGAACTGAAGTAACAATTAGTTGGGAAACTCCATTTGGAGGTTGATAACTGAATTCCAATCTTCTTTAGTAGATTCAAATGCTCAACTATCAAGCCATCTCTTCAGTCTTCTTCCAACAATTATACTTATTTGAGAGGAGGTAAGAAATTCCCTGGCTTGCTCGCCTTTTATGCCTTCTAGAATTTTGACAATGTTCATCAGTATTATGTTCTTCCCAATGGTATCCTATCGTAGTGAGGTTTTCATAGGTCTCCAGCATCACATCTTTGTAGAGATTCTTCTGGGAAGGCTTTAGCAAGGCCCATTCTTCCAAAGTGAAGTTGACATGCACATCAGTATATGTCACTGCATTCTTTGTTTGCCATGTTCTCTACTCAACTGTGTGTAAGCAGACAAACAGGACACCACACAAAACTCTGGTACCACTTCCTCTTCAAAGCCAAGCCTGAATCTGCCTGAATTCTTTTTCTATTGTGGCTTCAATATACATTCCTTTCCCATCCAAGCTGGAATTCCACTTCAGGCACTGCACATGGTCTGAGCAGGCTACAGGGGAAGCTGGAAGGACAAGCATTTCTGGCTTTCCTGGCACTGAGGTAATTTGGATGCTGAGCAGACATCCCAGGCCCTCAGGCCCCTCTTGGTCTAGGAGCATCTTGGAAGTGCATTAATGGCTTGGTCAAAAGATCAGCAAATCTAGAGCAGTTTATTTCCAGAGCCAGGTTCTTCCCACAGGAACCTTTTGCGTGCACACACACACAGTGACCTCCGGGATAGGTGGGAAGAAGTTGGGGAAACACAAGGAAAGTGAAGGCAGGTCAGGTACTAAGTGTTAAATCCCAACACCCTGCCTTAGCTAGTTCATCCAGGGACTTCGGGCAAGTCACTGGCCTTTTCTGGGTTTGGTTTCCTCATCTACAAAGTGGGAAGATTGCTAACACCTACCTGGGGAAGCTAATTCTGAGAAGAGGCAAGCTGGGACCTGGAAGATAGATTAATGGACTAAACTGAACCCAGGGCCTTGAAGATGTGAGACAAGCCCCTCTCTCAGATCTGGATCTCAAATTAGATCTGGCTGGCCACTGACCTCAGTCATCCAACTTGTCTCTGCCTCCCCAGCACAGGGATTATAGGTATACAGCATGCTTGGTCTTTCTGTGTGAGTTCTGGTGACTGATGCTTATATGGCAAGTTACTTTACCAGCTCAGCCATCCCCACCACCCTCCATCTTGTGTTTGAACAGGTTTATTCCATCTGAACATTGAGAATAGATTGCTGGCAGCAACGCAGGAGGCTTTGCAGTAAATCAATTGTACAAGATTAAATAATGGTTCGGGCCAGGAACTTAAAACTAAAACAAGGGGCCTAGAAAGATGGGCTCAGCAATCAAGAGTACTTGCTGTTCTTTGGGAGGACTAGGGTTTGGTCCCAGCACCTATGTTAGGTGGCTCACAAATGCCTGTAGCTCCAGTTCCAGGGATCTGCTAGTCTCTTCAGGTCTCTGTGGATACCTGCACAGAGACAAAACAAATAAGCACTGGGGAGATAACTCAGTCATCAAAGGCTAGGCTTACAACCAAACTAAACAAATGAATAAAAAGCAAGCTGGGTGTGGACTCATATATGCTCAAGCCATGTCCAGTGAGATAGTCTACTTCCTGTTGCCTGCATATCAACATGTAGCATTTTCTTCAGCACCATATCTGCCTGCTCACTACCATGCTAATGGACTAAACCTCTGAAACTATAAGCTGCCATCTCAATTAAATGTTTTCCTTTATAAGAGTTGTTATGATCATGGTGTCTCTTCACAGCAACAGACACCCTAAGACACAGACCAAGCTTAATCTCATTTTGAGAGACAGCAGAAGCATACTCATCCCATGTGATGGTTTATGTTGTCAACTACACAGGACCTGGAATCATCCCTCTGAGATCACCAGATCAAGTTAATTGATGTAGGAAGACCCATGTTAACTGGGGGTAGGGTTATCCTGAGCAAGGAAACTGAGCAGCAGCATGCAGTGTCTCTGGTTCCTGACTGTGGATGTGACGTGACCTCTCCACTGTGACACCAGGCCTTTGGCTGAGAGCTAAAATGACACCCTCCATCTCTTATGTTACTTTTGTCAGATTAGAAAAAGGAACTAAGACAACCCAGAAGCTGCAAATTCATTAAAAAAAATAAACAAATCAAAAATCCCTGATCCATCACAATTGCTGGTAATTTCAATTTTATTTACTTAAGTTTGTAGCTGTTTCTTTGAGGGATGGTCTCAATGGGTCTATTAATATGCAGCCAAGGATGGTCTTTAAATTCTAAACCTCCTGCCTTCACCTCCCAAGCACGGAAGTTACAGGGGAGCATCATTATGCCCGCCAGCTCTTTACTTCTGAATGTCTTATGTTTTATTTAAGTTTTTCGAGGTAGGGTTTCTGTACAGCCCTGGCTGTCCTGAATTCATTCTGTACACCAGTCTGGTCTCAAACTTGGAGATCTGCCTGTCCCTGCCTCCCAAGCACTAAGATTAATTAGGCATGGAAAGCAGAGAAGTAGAAACTCTCATGTATGCTAGGCAAACACTTACCATTCAGCTACATCCCCAGCCCCGAGATTCCTCCCTAAAGGCTAACTAGCAAGCCAGGCATGGTGGTGGACGTCTGTCCTCTCAGCACTTTGGACACTGCAGTAGGAGGTGTGGTCATACATTTTATATTTAATAAAACCAGTCTGGAATGTCAGAGAACAGATCCATCCACAGTCAATCCAGGAGGGTCAGAGTGGTAACTCATGCCTTTAATTCCAGCACAAGGAGAGAGGACTACCCAGACAGGACTCCAGTGGTGACCTCCGCCTTTAATCCCATAACTCAAGACAAGAGATCTTTCTGCGTTTCTGTGAGTTAAAGGCCTAACTACCAAACAGTAGCAGCTCACACCTTTACTCTTAACTCAAGAATACGATGCAGAGTTGAACCCGGAAGTAAAACAGCTGGGCGAAGAAGGTATTTAAGGCAGACATAGGAAGACAGAGATTTATTCTGTATTAGCATTAGTGACTGAGGAGCCAGGCTGAGGAAGCTGGAAGAATGGCTTTTACCTTGAGAAGTTGGTTGGGTGAGCTCTGACTGTGGTTTCCTCTCTCTGATATTCCAGTTTCCCCCCAATATCTGGTTCTGAGTTCTCATTAAATACAAACTAGAATTCATGTTTCAAGGAGGTTTTCAAGTTTGAGGCCAGCCTAGGCTATATGGAGGAATGAGTCTCAACACAGAAACAAAGGCACAGGTTAACAAATTAAAGCATGGCAGTTTCAGGTCATACCCCAGCATCTTATGAAAAGCTTGTTGATTCATTCAGGCTGGAGACACTACAGAGCTTTCCTTCAGCTGAGTCTCCAAGAGCACTGGGCTTCAGAAATAAATACTACTGATGTCAACCTTGCTCTGTGGTCTTTTCTAGAAAAGGCATGGGGTTGCCCATTCTTCTCCCCCCCCCCCCAATAAAGAGTTTCTGTGTAGCTTTGGAGCCTGTCCTGGAATTGACTCTGTAGACTGCACTGGCCTCAAACTCATGGAGATCTAGTCTTTGGGAGGTGCTCAGTAACTGCTCAGATAAAATAATGCAGCTCTATCCCCTACACCATTATTTCAGTTTCTCTTTTCTTTTTTGGTGTTTGAAATGGTATCTCACCTCTAGCCTCAAAGTCACTGTGCAGCTAAGGTGTGCAACACCATACTCTCTTTATTGCTATACTGGGATCAAGCTCAGAGCTTCAGGCATACAAAGCACTCTACCAGCGAGCCACACCCCCAGCTCTCCATTTGATCCTCCAGTCATGAAAGGTGTGTACCACTATGCCTGGCTGCAAAATTCTTTTGTGGGTCTGTGTGGAGTGTATGAGTGTATGTGGTTGCGTGCTCCTATTTGAGGCCTTTCTGGAAGAGAATGTCTGATTTCTTGCAGCTTGAGTTACTCATTCAGTATACATGGCTTGTAACATAGCTGTGGAGATATGAATTAAATAAATAAATTGAAAATCAAAACTTAAAGAAGTTTAAAACCTAGGCTACAGCCCGGCAGTGGTAGCACATGCCTTGAATCCCAGCACTCAGGAGGCAGAAGCAGGTGGAATCTCTGATTTGAATCTGCTTATCTTATTTTCTGGCTTAAATGGCTCAGTGTTGAAGAACACTTCCTGCACTTCAAGAGGCTGGCAAAGCTTGCACCCATAATTACCCACTGAGCACTCTTACAGGGTACAACTGTTTTTTAGAAGAGACAATTTCATTATTTGGAAATGAGATTTTATAATTTAAACGTTTTAAAAAACCATTATTTTTGTCATATAGCTCATCTGAGACATCAGCCCTGAGGAGGGAGGACAGCAGGCAAAGACTGGAATGGCAGGAGGCAGCAGGCTGGCTGGGAGTTCTGAGTGTTCTATGTGGCATGGACGTTTTTAGTCACAGATACAGATGAGCTGGAATAGATTCTGGTCTGAGAAATACATTCTTCTTGGGTCCACTCTTCAGAGATGGTTTGTTTATTAAAAGAAAAACTATTTTCAATATGTATGATAAGAAATTATTAGTTTTATCAGTACACAAATACATCCACTTAAAATCAGCTCAATGCCCTATTTAAAACTTCCACAACCTCCTTCCAGGGATGTCTGCAACCTTGAGCCAGTTCTTGAGAACCTTGTAGCACACTGAGGATCCGTGATGTGATGGTCCAGGTATTCACACTTCTCTTCAGACACCAAGTGAAACTTTCTTCCCTGGATGAACAGGTGGATTCATATAACAAATTCCATCAAGCTGGGCATGGTGGCCATACCTTTAATCCCAGAACTCTGGGAGGTGTAGGTCAGTCTGGTCTGCATATCCAGTTCTAGGACAAGGCTACATAGTGAGACACTGTCTCAATCCACGAAGGACAGCAGCTCTCAGAAGAGTTCCAGCACCTCAATGGAGTACAGTCCACTACTGCTCTTCTCCTGATTCAATTTCTGTAGCTCCCGAAAACTTGCTTCAATCTTGTTGAGCTCAGAATAAACAGAAATCTGAAGAAGAAAAAGACCCAGAGTAACTTTATCGTAACTTCATATACATCACTACTAATGGTTTTTCCAGGAACATTTTTGGTTTTTGGACTGACATGAATCAACGACTTTAGTATGTATCATTCTCTCTACCATGAGCTGATTCCTACCTCCTTATAATCAAAAATTAAGGATAAGATATATGGATTACACTTATGTTCAATTAGTTTTTTTGAAACAAGGTATTACTTGAGACCTGCAGGACAGGATGAGAGAACCATTTTCTAAAGCAGTGAGTGCTCCGACCAACAAATTCATACTTTGGCATACATGCACCCACCCAAACACATCACCCCACACAGAATAAAATAATTAACCTAAAAAATTTAAATAACTACAAACCTGGGATTCCACAAATTTGTAAAGATTAAGCAAGAGTCTTTTTGCTTCTGGTATCATTAAGATAACAGTAAAATTAGCATCTAGAAGTAGGCATATCCAATCCATAATCTGGAGATAAATACAGAAAGATTAATACGTTATTAATTCAAGTCCATAATGGTCTCAAACAGAAAAAAAATATTTCCCCTTTGCTTTTTGATATAGAGCTTCTCTGTGTAACAGCACTGGCCTGGAACTCACTTTGTAGACCATCAAACTCACAGAGATCCTCCTGTCTCTGCCTCCCCAGTGCTGGCATTAAAAAAGCACTCTATCACTGCCTGGCTTAAATATATTTGTTTAACTTATTATGCAAAGAATGTTCTGGCCAGAAGAGGACACCAGATCTCATTATAGATGGTTGTGAGCCACCACGTGGGTGCTGGGAATTAAACTCAGGACCTCTGGAAGAGCAGCCAGTGCTTCTAACTGGTGAGCCATCTCTTCTAGAGAGGATTTCACTATGTAGTCCATGCTATCCTGGAATTCACAATGTAGACCAGATATCTACCTGCCTCTACCTCCCAAAAGTGGGAATAAAGGCATACATCACTACTCCTGCTAGAAAAATAAATCCTTATGAATGTCTGAACATTAAGTTTAGAGATGGACTAATTTCTAAGAAGCATAATTTTTTCTTCCCGTTTTTATACTTTTTAATGATAAATATTAGTTAGTGATAGGAAAATCAGATGGGGTCTAATCCAGCAGTTATCAGAAGCTATCTTATGTAGAAAGCTTGTTTTTTCCATTGTGGTGTTTCTCATCTCTCTGAGCACGTAGGAGGTGGAAGCAAGATGACTATGTGAGTTCCAGGCCAGCCTGAGCTACAGTGAAACCTCCTCACAAAAGAAAAAAACATGACTTCCTTTTTCATCTGTAGTTATAAGGAAGAACCCACCTGTCTGCTACCCTGGCAGAAACATCACATCACAGGTGCTGCATATCATAGACAAGATACTATGAGTCCAAGTGAATATAATGCGAGTAAAATACATATTTATACAAGTATGCTGTACTTTCTACACTGCCAAATGTTTTGTGAAATACAAAAATATGGGCTGGAGAGATGGCTCAGAGGTTAAGAGCACTGGCTGCTTTTCTAGAGGTCCTGAGTTCAATTCCCAGCAATCACATGGGGCTCACAACCATCTTTAATGAGATCTGGTCCCTTCTTCTGTCTTGTGGGAATACATGCAGGCAGAACATTGTATAAATAATAAATAAATTAAAACTTAAAAGAAATACTCATATATATAAAAAAAGATATTTAAAAATCGGTTTTTATTGGTAAAAAGAAAATTATCTCTATGAAACTCCCTGCACCAAAATAGATCCAAGCATGTAAAAATTAAAGGCCAGTGTAAGCTCTAACATGAGACTCTGCTTCCAAAGAGCAAAACAAAAACAAATATATAATTAACGAGTTAAAATGAAACAAACAAACAAACAAAAAAACAAAGCAATGAAAGCATCTGCAAAAAAGATGGCTATTTTTATAACCTTAGAGGGAAGAGTCCAGGCATCTTATAGGATAAAAATTAAAATTTGCCTAAAAAAATTATACTGAAATGATGTGAAGCGCACAAGGCACCACCCACAGGGACTGGGCTACTGGCAATTCCTAGTTGTTGGTGAGAGGTGTCTATTTAGCCAGTGGTCTAGCTACTGGAAAATGGTTCCTAATCTAGTAGATGACCTCTATCCATGCTCACGAAGGAGCCCTAATCAGACTCAGTGGGTCACACACAGAGACATGAAATCATGTGAAGGGCGTGTCTCAGGAATAAGGACTTCATCAGAAAAGGGAGGGGGAGGTAACAGTGAGAAAAGGACCATAGTCACTGCATACATAACACATGAAACTGTCCAAGAATAAATAAAAAACAACACGAAAACATTAGCAAGACTAATGACAGAAACTAACTCAATGTACAAGGAACTGTTTATAACCACCCCTAAACAGAAAGATGGATAAAGAACCCAAGTAAATACCTCACAAAAAGGATTAAAGCAAGAAAAACTACTGCACCATTATCAAAGAAACACAAGGCAATCATGGTAACTAACACTGTTCCTATCTGATTAGCAAGACTGAGAAGTTTGAATAATAGGTGTCAGCAGAGTGTGGGAACTAAGGCCCTACCACAACTCTTTGGAAGGATAATTTTGAAAACTGAAAACACATGCCTGTTTTCTTTAGAGTTTCTCTTGAGGGAATAAACTCACAAGAGTATTCATGTGAACATTAACACTCAAAGCCTGCAAGCCACTTATCAAGAGGGGATGAGAAAAAAATGGATGTACCAGACTAGAACATGTCTGCAACATGATACTGAGACAAAAGAATCAACTTGTAGAACTAACTTCTCACACACTAAAGGTCTTGTCCCAGAAAGACAAAAATCAAAATATGTAAACTTGTATCTGGAATCAATATTTCTAGACACAAAAGAAACTTTTCTGTGTTTTTTGTTTGTTGGTTTTTCTTTTTTTTTTAAAAAAAAAAAACTTTATTTATTTATTTATTTGCCTTGGTGTTTGCCTGGAACTGGAACTACAGACAGTTGTTAGCTGCCATGTGGGTGCTGGGAATCGAACCCGGGTCCTCTGGCAGAGCAGCCAGTGCTCTTAACCGCTGAGCCATCTCTCCAGCCCCCTGTTTGTTGGTTTTTCAAGACAGGATTTCTCTGTATATCCCTGGCCTTGAACTCAGAGATATGCCTGCCTCTGCCTCTGCCTCCTAAGTGCTGAGATCAAAGGTGTGGGCCATGCTTGGCTCCACAAGAGAAACATTTCATGTTGGTTATCTCTAAGAGGGACTGAAGGAACAGAGGTGCAAAGTTTACTTTTTGTGGCAAGGTCTCACTATGAGAATGAATTATGTAGAGCAGATTAGTCTTGAATTAATATAGATACACTTGCCCCTGGCTTTTGAGTATTAGAATTAAAAGCATGTGCCACTACATCTGGTCCCAAAGCTTAGTTCCGAAACCTTTTTGACACTGTCGAAACTGTCCCCTAAAAGATGACTTTGAGATTCTGTAATTTGAATTATCTAGAAATCCCAGGTATTGAAAAGAGAAGCCCTTTCCAACCTAGCAATGTGAACAAGGGAGGAGGTGGTGTCTTCCCATCTTGGTGGACAGGGACCAATCAGTTAGACCTACAAAGCTGACACAAGCAAGGTTTCTGCAAAGGCAAAAGTTGTCTTACCTGGCTCAGAGTTGGGGGGCTTATTCCAGGAAGAGTCATGGTAGCATTGGCACTACACTTCAGGTAGAGGAAATACAGATACTGGAGTAATAGCTGCAGGAGAGAAAAACAGGAGCATCACTCACTCACCACTCCAGCAGAAAAATGTTCTCTATATCAAACAAATGTGATGGGTATCTGGGGATAGACTGAATAAAATGGAGTCCCTGTCACCACTAAAAAGCTCTCTAGTTAGGACAGTAGGGTAAGGAGCTCAGGTCAGTAAACAACAGGTATGAAAAGAGAACTTTTTTTTAGTTCTTTTAAGTGTTTCTTCAGTGACAACCTAAGATGGCCTACCAGATACTGAGAATCAGGCAGCTCAACCTAGATCAGAAATCAAATGCACAGGATATGTAGTACACTTACGGTGATGTGCTTTGCCGGAATGTCCTTCAGGTGTGGCAGGAGGAAGGTCTCACTATAAGCTGAATGGAGAACTGCATTTCTACTCGGGACTAAAGGAAAATCTTTAATAAAGGAAAGGCTCCACCACTGTAAACACAGTTGCTCTCTTCCTGCTTTACAAGGTCTGATCACCAACACTCTATTGTCAGAGATGGGGACACCACTCATTTGTAAATCATATTTTTTTAAATGATGTAACTCCTACATTACCACAGCTTCTGTTGCTCTATTTGCTTCCTCTTTGTTTTGGAGGTGGGGGTGGGGGGTGGCTTTAAGACAAGGTTTCTCTGTGTAGCCTTGGCTGTCGTGGAACTCTCTCTGTAGACCAGGCTGACCTGGAACTCACAGAGGTCCTCCTGCCTTTGCCTCCTGAGTGCTGGAACTGAAGGAATGTGTCATCACTGCTCAGCATCTGTGTGTGTGTATACACAGAATCTTACTCTAGCCCAAGCTGGCCTTGAACTCACCACAATTCTTCTGCTTCAGTTTCCCAAGTGTTGGGATTACAAAGGTGAGGCCAGTAGAGTTTCTTCTTTTTTAAATGATTTATTTTTATGTGCATGTGCCTGCATGTGTGTCTGTGTGAGGGTGTTGGATCCCTTGGAACTGGAATTACAGATAGTTGTTAGCTGCTTTACAGGTGTTGG
This sequence comes from Sigmodon hispidus, assembly GCA_004025045.1. Lineage (NCBI taxonomy): Eukaryota > Metazoa > Chordata > Mammalia > Rodentia > Cricetidae > Sigmodon > Sigmodon hispidus. Next base: position 279 of record PVIH01026591.1, on the reverse strand, counting down.
AAATTGAACCCAAGTCCCCAGAAGATGCTCTCAACTGCTGAGCTATCTCTCTAGTTCCTCTTAATTAAGAAAACAGAAGAGGGGCTGGAGAGATGGCTCAGAGGTTAAGAGCACTGACTGTTCTTCCAGAGGTCCTGAGTTCAATTCCCAGCAAAACCACATGGTGGCTCACAACCATCTATGATGAGGTCTGGTGCCCTCTTCTGTAAAACTGCATGCATAATAAATAAATAAATCTTTAAAAAAAAAAAAAAAAAAAAAAAAAAAAAAAAAAAAAAA
>PVIH01026590.1:0-18461 GCA_004025045.1 Sigmodon hispidus | reverse complement strand
TTCTTCCCACTTCCTCCCTTTGTTCTTCCCACTTCCTCCCTTTGTTCTTCCCACTTCCTTCCTTTGTTCTTCCCACTTCCTCCCTTTGTTCTTCCCACTTCCTCCCTTTGTTCTTCCCACTTCCTCCCTTTGTTCTTCCCACTTCCTTCCTTTGTTCTATCTGTTAGGTCTCAAAGAAACCCTGGGAAAGTCTCACTGGGTACCTGTGACTCTTCCCAGAACTTCTCACCCCGTATTGCTCCTAACCCTCTCCCTCCCTTCTCAAAGTGACCCTTATACAAGTCAGCTGCACCCCGGCCTCTCCTGACCTCTAGGCCCAGGCTGATTCTCTTGGGCAACAGCAACTTTCTTCCCCTTCTTCTCCCCTCCTCTCACGGTCCAGCTTAGTCTCCACTCTTCCTATGCCTGCTTTCTCTCTTACAGCTGCAATGTGTCTTCCTCCTTTCATTTCATTTTTTCATTCACTCCCTACTTCCTTTTCTTTTCTTCTCCCTCGCTCTCTTCCTCCTTCCCTCCCTTCCTCCCTTTCTCCTTCCCTCCCTCTCTTCCTCCCTCCCTCCCTTCCTTCCTTTCTTTCTTCCTTCCTTTGGTCTATCTACTTGAAACAACTTATTCACCCTGACCTGCTTGCCAGGGGATATTTTTGCATGGGCAAATAAATTTTTTTTTAGAAAATGTGTGTGTGTGTCTCAGTGGCAGCACATTTACTCACATGCATCAGGCTCTGGGTTCAAAGAAACCATCAATGTATAGGCATATTTTCTAAAATTTATTTTATATACACAGATGTTTTGCATATATGCAAGTCTGTATACCACACACAAGCCTGGTGCCCAAAGAGGCCAGCAGAGGATGTTTGAGCCTCTGGAACTAGATTTAAGAAACATGTGGGTGCTGGGAACTGAACTTGGGTCCTCTGGAAGAACAACCAGTGCTTTAAACCACTGCCCCATCTTTCCAGCCCCAAGTTATTGAAGCTCTCTGCATACACTGATTTTTTTTTTCTTTAACTAAAAATTAAAAAGTCTTCCTGGCTTTTAGCATGTTGCTTTTCAGTGTGTCCTGCCCTACTTTTCTGGATCAGGTTGAGATACAATTAAAGAGAGCCAGGACTAATCTCTTGTAAAGGCCCCCTTCCAACAGTTACTAGAATGGAGGACGTGCCACCCTTAATCTCAGCTTTGTCTGAGAATGGACATGTAGTTCAGTGTTTGTGTTTCTTGAGGTTCCAAGTTCCCTATTTCCATCACTGAAAGGCAAACCAAGACACTAGGAGGAATAAGAGATGGTTTCTACCTCAATGGGCTTAAGTTCTACTAGGCCAAACAGATGAACCATAAAAGTTTGTGTCACGAGCAGAATCCCGGGCATTTCCCCAGTGGTCAGCTGGAGACGAATCGGACAGAAAGCCTAGACACTCAATGGCGGTTCAATAACCTTTTACTGATGCTTATTCAAAATACACAATCTACATCAAACACATTAATCACACATTAATATGATCACACATTAATATACATTAATATAATTATACGACCTTTCCTCGCCGTTATGTCTACACTTTCTGTCAATGCCCCCGGGGTGGGAATAGTCAGGCCTCAGTCGCTGGTTCGGGCTGCAATTGCTCGTGACTCTGTGCTCCCCGGGCCTAGGATACGGTCCTCGTCCTTCAGCGTCCGTGAGTTGACCAGGTTGGAGGGAGTTCGGCTGCGGAGCCTCCTCAGAGTTTCAGGTGTTAGTCTCTGAGGGCTGGCTGGAGTCCTTTGCACTTCAGCCGCGAGGCTGGAGCCAAAAACTCAGCATGTTTTGGATCTGGTCTCCCTTAATATGCTAATCTGGTGGCCAAGCCGCATCACCATGGTAACAGCATGAGGCGACCCCCTTTCGCTTATCTATCTGTCCGGCCTTTCACTCTGCCAGAGTGACTTTGGGTGGAGTGCTAGGAGAGTAACCTTCTGCTTATCTCCTGCTCCCCTCTGAACCTCTATCTCACCTTATGGCTTCAGGCTAGCCTAGACTTGTCCAAAAGGACTTCCATTTTATGCTCTTTACGCCAGCTGTCACGAACAAAATCCCAAACATTTCCCCAATAGTCAGCTAGAGACAAATCAGACAAAAAGCCTAGACATTCAATGGCGGTTCAATAACCTTTTACTGATGCTTATTCAAAATACACAATCCACATCAAACACATTAATCACACATTAATATGATCACACATTAATATACATTAATATAATTATACGACCTTTCCTCGCCGTTATGTCTACACTTTCTGTCAATGCCCCCGGGGTGGAAATAGTCAGGCCTCAGTCGCTGGTTCGGGCTACAATTGCTCGTGACTCTGTGCTCCCCGGGTCTAGGATACGGTCCTCGTCCTTCAGCGTCCGTAAATTGACCAAGTTAGAGAGAGTTCGGCTGCGGAGCCTCCTCAGAGTTTCAGGTGTTAGTCTCTGAGGGCTAACTAGAGTCCTTTACACTTCAGCTGCGAGGCTAGAGCCAAAAACTCAACATGTTTTAGATCTAGTCTCCCTTAATATGCTAATCTGGTGGCCAAGCCGCATCACCATGGTAACCGCATGAGGCGACCCCCTTTCGCTTATCTATCTGTCCGGCCTTTCACTCTGCCAGAGTGACTTTGGGTAGAGTGCTAAGAGAGTAACCTTCTGCTTATCTCCTGCTCCCCTCTGAACCTCTATCTCACCTTATGGCTTCAGGCTAGCCTAGACTTATCCAAAAGGACTTCCATTTTATGCTCTTTACATTTTGCACATGGGATCAATTGGAAGTTTGAAGAAGAGTTTATAGCCATGCTGGCAGGTGGCATCTGAAAATGACATAGGCAAGTACGGAAGGGCAGGGTGTACACGCTGGCAGATGTTGGCAGTGCCCATTGCTATGTACCCAGTGCTGGAGGTGCAGTGTAGGCTAGACAAATCTGCCTTCAGGAAGTTCCGTGTCTAGAGGGTGAGCAGTCATGTGTCAGATATACCTATTCTAGATCATAATTTAAAATTAGTTTCCAGGTGCTAGGAATTAACCCCATAGTCTAATGCATGCAAAGCCCCTGGGTTTGACCCTCCCAACACCACAAATCTTGCATAGGCATACTTGACATTTTTGAAGAAAAGTGAAACAAAAGTTTTAAGAATTGCTTTAGCTAATTAATATTGATTGGTTGTTGTTGATTTTAGAAAGTTTCCTGTGTTTTAGGCTGGTCTTAAGCATGCCATAAAGCAGAGGATGAGCTTGAAGTTCTGATCTGATCTTCCTTCCTCCACCTCCCCAGTAGATTGGGCAATCATGGGGATCAAACCTACAGCCTTATTCATAGTTCACAAGCACTCTATTATATTATATCCCTAGGCCATAGCATAGAACAATTCTTTAATATGTGCACATGCTTGTTTTTTCTACTTTCCATTCCCCTCCTCCCTCCTTTTTTTTGGGGGGTGCTTGCAGTGGAAACCAGGGTGTTGCTTTTTGCTAGGCAAGTGCTCTACCACTGTGCCACGTCTCCAGCCCCTCCCGGTTTTAAAATCCACTAACTTATTTTATGACTCACTATTAGGTACTTAAGAGCAGCCTGAACCTTAAAAGCAAGAGAAGGATCAGCTTAGAGTTGATGAGGCAAAAATTAAACTCAAGAAGCCCCGAAAGTCTCTGGAGTACCAGGTCAGCAAAAGGTCCTGAAAAAGCCGTCTTTACCATGCAAATGAAGGGGTCAATAGACTTTTCTGTGTTGGAAGGGAGAGTAAAGGACATCTTTTTGTTCTTCTGAGGACTTTACCAAAAGCTTCTTTGCCCTTTGTTATGTAGATCTGATCCCTGAGAAGAGGTGATCCTGCTGTGAAAATTGCTCCCATCTGTTCCACCCACAAGCTTTTGAGTTTTAGAAATCTGCACGTTTTAACAGGGTTCCACTAAGGGCAAGACAGTGTGCAACCAGGGTTTCTAAATAAAGCCACCAGAAGGATATGGGTCCTAAAAAAATGATTTAACTCACCAGGTGAGTTGGTTTAGGGCCAGAGTACATATATCTGGACTCCTCTGGCACCTGCCATCCCAGCGCAGAGGATTTGTCTTGTTAAAAATTAAAGTTTGAATGTCAACGGGGATGGAGGGTGGGGTGTGGAAATGGCTATGACAGTGAAGCCCACATAATACTTAATAACATTCAGCAAGAGCCTAGACTGGTAAGGATAACCTAGGAGTCTATCCTCTACCACTCTATCCCTAAACTGTGGTGCCGGACTAGTCTCCAACAGTGTCCCCAAAGAACAACGACTTAGGGTTGTAATTGTGGAAAAGAGATGGACTCCAGTTTTTGGCCATTTGTGTATATGTGAAGAGGTCTCAAAAGAATAAATAGAACAACCGCCAAATTAACTATACATTAGCATTAATATGTGAGCAAACTTGACCACTGAGCAGAGGAACCATCTGGGCAGGCAGGACCATCTAGAATTTAGCCTGGGTGAAATCAACTAAGTTCCTGTTCTTAAGCATCCCTCCAGGGGATTTCCCAGTGAGATCATCTGACCTGAGGCATGATTATCACACAATCTTGTTTAAAATATGATTTCAGAGGCTGGAGAGATAGCTCAGTGGCCAAGAGCACCTGAGTACCCAGTACCCACATAATAGCCAGGTGGCCTGCAAAAGCTCCCAGAGATCTACCCCTTCACCTGGTTTTACGCAGGTTTTACACATACATATGTACATCCATTCACACAGATACAATACATAAATAAAAATAGTTTTAAATGAAAATTCTTCCAGCGAGGGACATATAGTTCGGTGCACAGAATGCTTGCACAGAGCCCCAGATTAAGCCCAGCATCAGTTAAAACTAAGCATTCCACTGACCAGTTCATCTCCTTGGTTCTCATTACATCTGTTGATGAACTAAGAGGCTTCATCAAGACAGTGACTTATCTCTCATCTAGGCTTGTGTAAAAGTATTCTGGGATGTTGGTATAATGATGAAATGGAATTATTGGTACAAGGCATTGTGCAGTAGGGAAAGGAAAGAAAGATGGATATTGTTTACAAGATAGTAACAAAGTTGTGGGAGTGCTTTGGACCCATAGTCGGGGAGACCTGCCAGGAAGACTTGAGTGGACAGACAGTAAGGATGCACGGGAGGTTTGAGCAAAGTTCTAATAATGCATTATTCCAAAGAGAAAAGCATCGTGGGTTTAGTGGCTCACGATGGCTGTCAGTGTGCTATATACAGTAGTTCATGAACACACTTGCTTAAAGTTTGCATCAAGCCCAGGGTGCTATGGTAATGTTCACAGGAGAATGTCACCTGTGATTGGGAAAAACAGCCTAGCTTCAGACTCAGCACCAACTGCAGGACCCATGTTCTAAGTCTAAGCATGGGGTTTGCATACATTGTGGACTGAGCTTGAGCAGGAATACACATATTACTGTTAGGAGTCTGTTCTAGCCCCTGAAGCCCCGCCCCTGCCAGGGTTCTGAGGGCAAGCTCCATTTAGGAATTCCCACCACCAGACTCCTCCTCCTTGTCTCTTCTTTCCTGGAAGGGCACTCTCAAGCTCTTCTCCCTTCCTCTCTTCTCCTCTCCTCTTCCCTTCTCTCTCTATTTCTTTATAATAATAAAGTCTATGTAGAAGCAGTCTATGGTGATATATTTTATATTTAATAAAATCAAGCCTAAAGTGTCTCCCACCACCACCACCTCTCACCACATCAGGCATGAAGTCTCTATAGCCGTCCACCGGTCACTCAGGGTAAAGTGCATATCAGATCAGATCAGATCAAACATGATCACAACTATTATGGCCAAATTCATATATAATAGTATTAAGAAACATTAACTGTGTTTTATACACTAATTTAAAGAAAATTATCTTTTCTTCCATTTCATTTCTTCTAACATATTTTTAGACAGATAGATCAGGATTTCAAAGTCATGAGACTATGTCTTTGCTGTTGTTGTGTGTGTGTTTTGTTTAGTTTTTCAAGACAGGTTTCTCTGTGTAGCCTTGGCTGTCTTGGAACTTGCTCTGTAGACACACACACACACACACACACACACACACACACCAACAAGAACACACCCATACACCGATCCCAAGAAACTAAGCATGAGAACATACATAGTGCTTTACAAAGAAAAAGCCAGTGAATGTGCAACAGTGAGTCGTCAGACTAGCAAATACCAATTAAATACATCATTCTGGGGAACGAGTAAGAAATGTGATAGTCATCTGGGGGAAAGTGACCTGGAGAACTGGGGGCGAAGGGAAAAGAGTTGTCAGGGCTCCAAGCAATGGACACTGTTCTGAAGTTGACTTTCTGGGGGAGGCGGGACCTGGGGAGGAGTTATTCCTGTGCTCTGGGTCCTGAGGACTTAAAGTCAGAAATACAGTCTTTCTCACTATTATCATCAGTAAAAAGGTGTGTCAGGTCGACCAGGGTTTGGAAAGATGGCTCAGTGGGTAGGAGCACTGGTCGTGCAGGCAAACGGAGCTCAACTTAGCAGCCATGAAAAAAGCTGGGTCGGAGCATTCATACCTGCAACCCCAGCACTTGGGGAGGACAGAGACAAAGGGGATTGTTGGGGCTTACTGGCTAGTAGCCTAGCTCCAGACCTAGTGACCCTGTCTCAAGGAGATAAATCAGAGAGAGCAGGGCTCTGAACACCCTTCCTCAGCCCCTCATTCCTGTGGGCACCCGCACACATATGTGTGCATACACCACACACACACACACACACACACACACACACACACACATGTGCAATGAGAGGGTAGTAGTTTCTTTTTGAGGAAGTGGCTGCAAAGCAATGAAGTATACTTTCCCCCTTAGTCATTGATAGCTGGAATATGATAAAAATTCTGTCAATTTTTCTAGCAGGCACATTGTAAAAGCTAAAAATAGGTAGAATTAATTAAAAATACTTCTTTGAGAATTTTATACAGTAAGTTTTGACCATATTCACCCCTTCAATCAACAAATAGAATTAATATATTTTACTGACTCAACATAAGCAAAGTAATATTTCAGCATGCAATACGTAAGAAAATTATTGAGATACTGTATTATATCATTGAAATTCAGTGTATATTTTATTTTGATAACATATCTTAATTTTGATTAGCCACACTGCAGCAGCATTTAGTGGCCACACATGGTTGTAGGAGAGGGTAAAGTGTTCCTAGACCATGAAAAGAATTCTTTTTAAAGTATTACAATTTGAGCTTGGGACATGCCTTAGTTGGCAGAAGGCTTGCCTGGTATGTATGAGGTCTTGGATTTCATCCCTAGCACTATACATAAACTGAGAGTGGTGGTGTGTGTCAATAATCTCAGCACTGTTGTTGGGATAATCTTTTGGTACACTGTGTGAAGATGTATTGCTGTCCTTCCTTACCAGTCTAACGTACTTCTAATTGATATAATAAAGAACTGACTGGCCAATAGCTAAGCAGGAGAGGACAGACAGAACTTCCAGACAGAGATAGAAACTCTGGGAGAGATTCAAGGCACGTGAGATTCATCAGCCTGATGTAAAGGAAGCTGGATGCACAACACTGAGGAGAGGTAAAGAACCATGTGACATAAAGTAGATTAAGATAAAAGGGCTAATATAAGTTTTAAGAGCAAGTTGGGAACAGCCTTAGCTAAAGCCAAGATTTCAAAATTAATAAAATGGCTCCCAGTCATTATTTGGGAGCTAGCAGTCCAAAGAAAGACCCATTATACACTGGGGATGTGGAGGCCGGAGGACCAGAGTTCAAAGTCATCCCAGCTACATAGAAAGTTTGAGGCTAGTCCGGGATCTATGAGATTCTGTCTGAGAAACAATAACAAAGTATTACAATGGTAAGGCTTACCACAACCTTGTGAACAATGGATAGTGGAACTAAGGACTTTTTTTTTTTTAAATGAGTTAGGGGAATATGGAAAGTGAAACAGAAGGACATCTTAATTTTGTGACTTCCAGAATGTCTTTTTTACTAGAATTTCCTGCAGCTAAAATCATAAGCTTGTTAAGCCCTTGGATCCTCCAGTGTCGCCAGTCAGGCCCTCAAATGGGTTATAGACTGATGCTTATTATGTGGCCATATTTATACTCTTGTTTCTGATGAGTGTTGGTTTACTAAGATATTTAAAGAAAAGCAGACATCACTTGATCAGGTTTGAACAAAAAATGGTGTTGCTCGGCTCATTGATTCCATTTGTGTGATCTGTCTTCTATTGGATTTGAAGGGTGGTGGGAGAAAGTAGAAAGGAAGCTGTGGGGAGCTTATGTCAAAGATTCTTGAGCCTCAGAATGTTGGTTTTTCATTCAGGTAGCGCTCTGGTGAATCACCAATGAAGGCAGGGTGATGGGTGTCAGGCTGAGGAACCAGGCCTTGCTGGGTAGAGAGAGGGAGGTTGCCTTCTCGGGCCTACTCTGAAAGTGAATGGCAGCACACATCTAGAGGAGAGCCCTTGGGGAGCCAAACACTTGTTCACATCTGTTATTCTCTACACTCCTAGGAGGTTCCTATTTTGCAGAGAAAAACACAGCAGTTCAGAGCAGCCAGGCAGCTTTCCCAGCTCAACAAAGACCAAGCCTGGCCCCTCCCCAAAGCTATCTATCTGACCTGGTCTCTACACGTAACTGATTTTCTCTGCTTCTGGAATGTTTTCTCTTGTTCTCCCTTCCCTTAACCATGTTTCACTTGCTGTAGCATCCTCCTGGTTCAGATGCTGCCTACTAATTTTGCTTCTCAAAGTCTGTCAGACCCCTCCTCACTCATTTGTGAAGGAAAAACTACACTCACAAGTGAGTTGGGTAAGTCTGAGTGGAAAGGTGATAGCTGGGGTTCTGGTCTGTTGCCAGAATTTTTTGACCCATTTGGTTCGGTAGGACAAAGCTCTCCCACCCGAGGTCCTGCAGCTGCTTATAAAATAATTACTCAGAGGCTTGTATTAATTATAAACTGTTTGACCTATGACTCAGGCTCATTACCAACTAGGTCTTACAACTTAACTCATTTCTATTAATCTATTGTATTGGCATGGGTCCCTGTGGCTTTATCTGTGTTCCATTACATCTTGCTTTCTGGGCTGCAGCCTGCCTTACTTCCTCTTCATCTTTGCTTGGATTCGCCACATGCCTCTAAGCAGCCTTTTTATAGGCCAAAACAGCTTCTATATTAACAAATGATAATAAAGGATAATCACAGTATACAGAAAGACATCCCACATCACTGGTCCCTTTCAGTTCTGCCCTAGGCCAATATACCCTTGTTTGGAGGAGGATAAACGCTATGGCATTGCTTGGTAGGGATGTGTGGGTCCCATCACATGCTCTGCTCAGTCACAGTCTCTTTCCTTGTTTCCCGTACTTCATGTCCTCCCTGGTCTCTGGCTTTCTTCTCCTGCCTCTCAGATGAGAACATCACCTTCTCAGAACCTCCCTCTCAGACTGGCCCATGTAAATAGCTCTTTGCCACTCCCATCTGTTCCCTTCGGGGGCACTTACTATAAACCTGTTTGTTGGTTGACTTGCTCTACTATCTGACTCCACAGAAGGAAGGAAGCTATATGTGGGCAAACAGCATGTCTGTTTGGTTTGCTAATGAATTTCTCATGCTGTGCACAGTGCCTGGGCCCAGCTGAACACTCAGGAAACATTTCTTGTACCAGTGAATCAGTCAACCTGGAGATCCCATCAGATCCATACCCACTCTGTGAATCCCAAGCTCCTTCCCTCTCTGGCTCTGTCACCTGTCTATAACATGGCCTTCGGATGACCTCTAGGCCTCCTTCCAGGTCTGAAATTCCACAGCTCCCTGATGAACACTGGGAACTGCTGAGCCCCACCTCATTCAGTTATTTTGTCTTCATCACCCAAGCCCAACTGATTTCTTTAGAGAAAGAGGAAGGAGAGTGTTAAGGGGATCTTTATTCCTTTCTGAGCATTTGGTCACTTTTCTAGTGCTTATAATTGCATTAGAAACTAGAAAAGTTAGCAAGTTCTTGATTCTAGATCTCTAGTTTCTATTGGGACCAGATCTGGCATCTTTTCCCTCCTCTTCCTCCTCTTCCTCCTCCTCCTTTTTTTTCTTTTTCTGGCACTGTTATGAGATTTCAGGCCAGTCCCTGAATCAACAGTTCTTTTACTCTATAATAAAGTTGTATTTTTAAATTTTGCTTTTGACTTTCATTTGCAGCCAGGCATGAAAGGAGGGGACGAGGTTGTCGTTCCAGATGAGTGCACATTCAAAGTCATTCAGACTGCACTTGGAAGAGTGGAGGCAAATTAATAATGAGAACAAACAGGCCTTTGGAAGCAGGCTCTCCTACCCACTCCTTTCTTTGTCAAAGGGAATCCTTCTCCTTACACAGTCAATGGAAAACACACCAGAGCAGAAGGCTGGGACGTATTCACACAATGGTCCCTCTAGGTCTACCCAGACCTAAGAAAGTCTGAATAACATGGTGTGTGTGGCACATTTGGATAATTCAGCATCCATCCACTCACCCAATAAATGCTTATGGACCACTTTTTCTGAATCAGATTCAAGCAGAGCAGGAATCAATATAAAACAGTGACTAAGACAGAGAAACACCTACCCTAATACCAAGGTGCTTTTAATGATGTTATTATTACTCATTCTTACTTCTGTTCCTAAGAACTTTGTGTGAATATATGTGTGTTGTGTGCACATTTCTGTTGTTTGTGCGCACATGTGAGCATGTGAGTGTTAGTGTACGTGCATTTGTGTATGTATGTGTGTGTAAACACTGAGATGCATGTCTAGTGTCTTCTGTAAATTGTTTTCCATACTACTTTCTGAGACAGAGTTTCTCCTTGGTATGGATTGCCTTCCTTCAGCCTTGTTAGTGCTGAGACGATAGATGTGTGCCAACATGCTTGCTTTATTATTTAATTTTTCTGTGGCACTAGGCACTCTGTTCCTGTATACTTTAAATCACCTCTAGGTAAAGTACCATACCAAAAAGTAACATCGTTTCTATGTAAGCATCTATTAATCCTATATTATTTAGGGAATAACGGCAAGAAAGTCTGTATACAGATATACATTTTTCCTAGCTTCCATCTGTAATTGGCTAAAGCCAAAGACTAAAGCTGGCTGTATATTTTAAAAAGTAGGCATTATTTTACAAGTTGAGGAAACTGAGGCACATCAGAATGAAGTGATTTTTCCAGGATCATATAGTGGACCAGTGCGTCACAGGGGCAGGGAATATAGGCTGAGCTTCTGAGCTCTGGAACTTATAGATCAGTGGCATGAGAAACTGAGGACACAGGCAATCCTTACACATTCTAAGAAGTAAACAGGCAATGTAGAGAAAGTACAGGTGTGAGAAGTCATTCTAAGTCAAGGTCTGAAGGATGGCAGGGAGCAGTCAGACAAAGATAGTGAGGCTTTGGGAGAGCTTGAAAGTGTTCTGTATAGGGAAAGGTGGAAAAGAAGGGTGAGGGGGAGGGAGAGGACACACAGGTGGACGGACAGGAGGACAGATCACCAAAGAGTCTGGGGGCCAGGTTGGACCCCTTGCCTCCTTGGTAAGAGAACAACCTATTACCTCACTGTGAGACTCAAACTGTGAACGATCATATTCTCTGGGCAGAACTGTGGAAGCAGAGACCAACTAGGCCTCTGAAATGAGGCCCTTGAAGAGTACACATCGTGTTTAGGAGGGGGAACATTTCTCTATGAAGCTCCCTGACTGGGATGACTGTTATGTAGCAGTGTTTAGGACTCTGGATGGATGGAAAGCAAGACAGAGTAATTTGGGTGGAGACTTGACAGTCTGAGACACATTGGTGATTGGAGTCAGTTAGCTCCTTGATTGAGAGGCAGCAGAAGGACTAGCCAAATGGCACACATGTCGGGAGGAGAGCATGTGGAAAGCCAGTGTCTCCTTAGAGGAAAGCCAGGTGGTATTTCTTTCCTGTTAGAAGCACAGAGTACCACATGCACTTGAAGGACCCATTCAGAATGCCAGGCTTAGGTGTGACTCAGGCTGGGTGTAGAGAGGGAATCCCACTTTCTCATCCCCAAACTCCTTTATGACCTTTTTGTTTGTCAGGCAAGGAGGGTAGTTCTTGAATTGCATCAAGTCAGTAACACCACAGGGTGCCTCTGCTAAAAAGTGTATGTGGCTATTCTTCTTCTTGGCCTTGGTATGACTTTCTGTAGTCTATCAGAAATATCAGCTGTGCTCCAGAAATATTAAATGGAACACCCCAGAAATAAACATTTAATAAGCATTAAGTAGCTTTTATTACAGTGTGTTGATATAATTGTTCTACTTTACTTTGTTTTTGACATTTTGAGACATGTACCTCAGGCTATTCTGGAACTCACTGGCAATTCTCCTGCATCAGCCTCTCAAGTGCTCAGGTGCCATCATTATATTAATACTTATTTGTTATTACATCAATCATATATGTAGCACATACAATTAATTATATTAACGATAATATATATTTAATAGATAGTTTATATAATTATGTTAATAGCTTGCTTGATTTTGTTAGTAACTATGTGAATCTCTTACTGTATCTGATTATACATTAAACATTACCACATACATACAAAACATAGCATATACAGGGTCTGGTACTACTCATGGGTTCAAGCATCCACTAGGGGTCTGGAAATGTATCACTTGTGGATACAAAGGACTATTGTACCCCTGAATGGTGATGAAAAAGGACAAAAGTACAGGCACTTTTAGTGGGAAGGGACCTTTGAGATGACCCAGGGCAGTGCTTCTACAGATGGCAAAACTAAGCGACACAGGGATAAAATCACTAGACCAAAGTCTCAAGACCAATTAGAGGCAAACCTTACTGGAGAATGTATATCTTTGGCTTCCAAATCACACAATTTAGAGAGCAGTTTACCATCCATTCCTCCAAAGTAACAGCTGAATGAAAGGGAATGAGGTCTAGAGGGATGGAAAGAAAAATCAAAGACTCAGCGTGATATGGTGGTTCACTCCTTAAATCTCAGCATGCAGGAAACAGATGTAAGTGGATCTCTGTGAATCTAAGGCCAGCCTGGTCTACATAGTGAGTTCCAGAACAACCATGGCTACACAGTGAGACCTTGTCTCAAAGCAAGACATAACAAACAAAAGATCCAAAAAGTCTCCCAAATTACCTTCATGCACAAGAGAGGGCATGTGATCAAGCTTGACCAATCAGTGCTTTCTATGACCATATTTGTAAATAATTAGTATTATACAAACAAGGGTTGGTTCTGTGCCCAGGAAGATCTGATCAGAGTCCCTCTCAAATGGGATGCACTGAAGTCTCTCTTTCTCGGAGAAGATGATTTTACCTGGAAGAGCAGGAGACTACCTTTGTCAGGGCAGGTAGGAAGTGTGCCAGTCAAAAGAGAGCACAGAAAAAAGGTAGAAATCAAAATCAGAATGAAGGATAAAGGGAAGGTAGGGAGGAGAGAAGAAGGAGAAACAGATTGAGCAAGGGAGATGGAGAGATGGAGAAAAAGAATGGAAGAGTAAGCATCTGGAATAAATCATTTGAGTAACTGGATCCAGCTATGCCTGAAGCCAGATGCCTTTGCAGTTTATGGAAGCCAGTTAGTATCCTTATTTTTATTCTTTCTGTTCAAGCAAGTTCAAGTTGAAGTTCTCTTATATAGTGAAACTGTAAAGATGTTGTTTTCAATACAATTTTTAATCTTAATTATCCCATGGGTTGTTCTTCACCAAGAGGTAGGTTATCATGGTCACTGTTTTATGAATGTGAAGACTGAGGTTCAGCGATGTCTAATGAATCACGGTCTTTATGAAAACAAGCTGTTATTTCTTTGTTATTGTTTTATATTTTTGTTTGTCTTGACTCCTCTGCAACTTTGTTTTTGAGACAGTATCTTGTTATGCAGCCTGAGATGGACTCTAAACTTGTAATCCTCCTGCTCTGGCTTCTCTAGAATTCCAAGAGGGTGCCACCACACTTATCAGCTGTGTAACACATTGTAGCCCCCACCCCCATCTATAATACTTAACAATAGGCCTCCCCTGGGCATGAGATAAAAATGTATCATCCAGACCTTGCTTCCAAGCTACTTAACCTGTCTCTACTTGCCAATAAGAACCACTTGAATACAGGATACACTCTGAGGAGCACTGTGCTAAAAGCATGGTAGCTGCATGGTACAGGGAGGCATGGAGGTGGGATGGAGTGGGGGGGTAGGTGGGAGGGGATACAGGTCAAGAGGCTGGCTTGAAACAACAGCCCTGTGCTTTCTTTCCTAGCACAGTTAGGGGCAAGCCAACATTTTTGCAGACTGTTCTCCTGATCTGATGTATTAACACATCATTAGCTGCTGAGATAATGCTAAGCACATAATCCACTGGCCATATGAAGAGATGATCTGGATTGTAGTCTGAGCATACAAAGCTCCCTCAACATGGAGAGGCAGGCTTGTCTCCAGCTTTGTGTGGACAGACATTGTGCCAGCGGCCTAGGCTGCAGCCTCCTCAGGGGCCACAACAAGCCTCAGTGGGGAAGCCCAAACGTGACCGAGTCTCCCTTTGAGGTCAGCATGTGGTGTGGCCGGAAGCCTGTGGTCAGCATGTGGCAACTCAAATAATATGCTCCACTAGTGTGAAAAAGCCACAACATAGCATTGAGGAAACAGCCCACAGGAAACAGCCTGCCTCACTTCTGCTGAGCAAGATGGCCACTGGGTTGTAGACAAGGCCTCAGTGAACCTCCATGCAGTCCATAGAGAAGTCTGTCAGGAGATAGCTGACTTGTGACAAGGGAGAGCCTATAAACACTGCTTTAAAAGCCTTGAATCTCTGTCTGGTTTATTTCTCCATTCAGGGTGTGGAATGTGGACCCACAGACATAACCTACTTCCGAGGCTTCTATTCATCTCAGAGAGCAAGCCAAGATCTGAGCAGCTCTAATGAGGACACCTAGCCCTGTGGGGCGTGACTGATTTGTTTCTGGGACCAGTTCCTTGGACCACTTAGTACGTTCACATTGGTTTTTCTTCCACGTTCCTGACAAGGAAACATGGTACAGCTCCATGGGAAGAAAGTCAGGGAATAACCTCTCCTCTGCCTTGCTAGCACATTTTGCCTCTGATGTCTTTTTCCAGAATGTGTTTCAGCTTCAGTCTTCTGAATCTTTCCCATCTGGTTTCTATCTGCCCCAAGCAGCTGTTTTTTCCATCGAAAAGAACACACTTACCTCTCTCTTCTTTACATGCTGTGTTTTTAGTTCTGAAATGCTTTTTCATATGGGTGAAACATTTTGGGCTTTTTTTTTCCTTCAGGAAAAGGAGCACCTCAAATTTTGATTCAGGAATGTGCAAATTCTTTAAGCAGATCTAGGAAACAACGACAGGGCTGGGCTGTTTCCTGACTGGGATGCTCTGCTCTGTACTTAGTTCTGTGATATCATCTTGTACCCACACAAGGGCTTGAAGCTATGGCTAATATTAGCACAATTATAGAGAGCATGGTTAGCTGTGTGTCATAAGTATTTATAAAGACCACAGAAACTCTTCTCCAGTGCAGAGGTGTGCTCCAAAAGAATATATGTAAGAAATGTTGGATGTTTTTGAGAAATGAAGAGGTGACTTTTTTTTTTTTTCCTAAATGACAAAACAGCCTCTTGCTCTCCCTCAGTTGTAGATAGTTGGGGAAAGAAAACTCTGGAATTTTTCCCACTGATTGAGGTGTGGAGTTGTTATTCCTTGCCAAGGATGTGAAATAATTCATTCCCATTTTAAGTAATGTTTACATTATCCAGTCACACTACAGGGACGGGAATGATGGGGTGGGGGATGTTAAAAAGAACTTGATTCAATATTGAAAAGAGTGGCCATTTGAAATAGAGGTGCTGAGATTATGAGACTCAGCCAACTCCGCCATTTGACAGTTGTGTCCCTCAGTCTCTCCTTTCCTATGATAGTCATGTATGGGTTTCATGTGATTGTTCCTGTAGGTCTCTGCTGCAATGTCCCTTCTTCAGAAGCTGACTCTATGCACTCCATCAGCAGACACAGTTATTGACCCTTTATCCATAAGGACTCTAACTTGTTAGGCTTTGGTTCCTTTTTTATTTTAGTGATTGTGTGTATGTGTGTGTGTTGTATGTGTTGTGTGTGTGTATGTGTTGTGTTTGTGTTGTGTGTGTATGTGTTGTATGTGTGTGTGTTGTACTAAAGTGTCAAATGATGGTGGAGACCAGAAGAAGGTGTTGAAGTTTCTGGAACTGAAGTAACAGGTAGTAAGTGAGCTGCCTGATGTGAGCTCTGGGAACTGAACTCAGGTCCTCTAGAAGAGCAGCAAGTGTTCTTAATTAGGGTGTTATCTATCTTTCTAGCATGGTTCCTTCTTCCTAATCTATCTTCAACTCTACAAACCCTTGTCGTGGTGGGGGCTATGGCCCCTGCTCCTTCCCTTTTTAAATGGAGGAACTTCACACTTGGATCAGCTTTAGGTTTTCAGAAAACTGGGTGGAAAGTAGAGAATCTTTCCAGTCCCCATCTCTTCAGTTTACCTAGAAGGCTGAGCAAACTGAGTCTGGAAATTCAAGATCCCAGATGCTCTGACAGGATACAACAGGTGGAAAATTCCACATCTGACCTCATGCAGTGGGTTACAGTCAAAACACAGGTGTGCTAAAAATAACCTTCAGGCTATGCATAAAAGTTGTATGAAACAGAATCGAAGTTCATGTTTGGACTTGATGTCTATCCTCAGGACATCTCATTATGTATATGCAAATATTCCAAAAACTGAAAATCCTCGTAAGCTTGAAATTCTCCTGGCACATTTTGAGTGAGGAAAACTTACTATATTAAAAATCTTCTGAGGCTAGAGGTATGCCTAGTGGTCGAGAGCACACGTTGCTCTTGCAGAGGACCTGAGTTTGGTTCCCAGCATCGATGCTGGGTGGCTCAAACCATTTACAATTCTAGTTCTGGTAACATCACTGCCTCTGGCCCCTGAGGGCACCTGCACTCATGTGCACATAGCCTACCTCCACACAATTAAAAATAAAATCTGTAACATAAAAACAAAATAAAAAAGATCTTGCATAAATGTGAGACATTTGTTGCAACTGATGAGTACAATGTTGAGAAACATATTGGCCAAGCTCTAGATCATATTAGGCCTCACTCTTGGTGGGCATTCTGTGGTACTGACAAAGGATTAGAATGATGGGCCCATCATTACAGCTTTATAAAGTATTATTTCACTATTCTAAAATTCCTTTGTGGTCTACCTACTTATATCCTTTTCCCTGACCCAAACACTTGACGATCACCTACATGTTTCCTGTGTGCATAGGTTTCTCTTTATCAGAATGTCACCCAGCTATAATCACACAGATACCACCTTTCAGATTGGCTTTGTAATTCTTTAATTCTTTTCAAAAATTGTATTTGCTGTATGTGTGTGTTTTATATACCTTATCAGCCTTTGTATGCCATGAAGTACATATGGAAGTGTGCTATGGAGTACATATGGAGGTGTGTCACAAAGTGCATATAGAAGTGTGCTACACAGTGCTTATGGAGGTGTGCCATGGAGTACATAAGTAGGTGTATCATGGAGTGCATATGGAGATGTGTCATGGAGTGCATATGGAGGTGTGTCATGGAGTGCATATGGAGGTGTGTCATGGAGTGCATATGGAGGTGTGTCATAGAGTACATAGGGAGTGTGTCATGGAGTGCATATGGAGGTGTGTCATAGAGTACATACGGAGTGTATCATGGAGTGCATATGGAGGTGTGTCATGGAGTACATAAGGAGGTGTGTCATGGAGTGCATATGGAGGTGTGTCATAGAGTACATACGGAGTGTGTCATGGAGTGCATATGGAGGTGTGTCATGGAGTGCATATGGAGGTGTATCATGGAGTGCATATGGAGGTGTGTCATAGAGTACATAAGGAGTGTGTCATGGAGTGCATATGGAGGTGTGTCATGGAGTACATATGGAGGTGTGTCATGGAGTGCATATGGAGGTGTGTCATGGAGTACATAAGTAGGTGTGTTATGGAGTGCATATGGAGGTGTGTCATAGAGTACATACGGAGTGTGTCATGGAGTGCATAAGTAGGTGTGTCATGGAGTGCATAAGTAGGTGTGTTATGGAGTGCATATGGAGGTGTGTCATAGAGTACATACGGAGTGTATCATGGAGTGCATATGGAGGTGTGTCATGGAGTACATAAGGAGGTGTGTCATGGAGTGCATATGGAGGTGTGTCATGGAGTACATAAGTAGGTGTGTTATGGAGTGCATATGGAGGTGTGTCATAGAGTACATACGGAGTGTATCATGGAGTGCATATGGAGGTGTGTCATAGAGTACATACGGAGTGTGTCATGGAGTACATAAGTAAGTGTGTTATGGAGTGCATATGGAGGTGTGTCATGGAGTACATACGGAGTGTGTCAC
>PVIH01026589.1:0-18464 GCA_004025045.1 Sigmodon hispidus | reverse complement strand
CTCCACTAATTTAAGACAAGCATGTTGGAGCAGGTTCCTTCCCACAGCTTTATTTGGGGTGGTAGAGCCATGTTCACTCCTCAATAGATTTCACATATTTCTCATATGCTTCTTCACTCATTAATTCATCCAGCTCTGAAGGGTCACTCAGTGCCATCTTGATCAGCCAACCATCTTCATAACAGGATTTGTTGACGAGTCCCGGGTTTTCTGCAAGTGCTTCATTGACTTGGGTTACCTCTCCTGACAGAGGAGAGTAGAGTTCACTAGCAGCCTTCACACTTTCCAAAGCACTGAACTCATCTTGTTTTTTCAATTTTGTCCCAATTTCAGGTAGACTACAATAAACAACATCTCCCAAAGCTTCCTGTGCAAAATTGCTGATTCCCACCGTTCCAATACCATTCTCTGTGGTTATCCATTCATGTTTCTCTGTGAATTTACGCACCGACAGCACAGCAGATCCAGTGTGCAGCGCGCGGGAGGCGGCGGCGCTTAGCACCCAGGGCTGCATCGGGCAGGAGGCCAGGGCGGTGCGCAGGCTGCAGGCCATAGCCCGCGCGCTCCTAGCCACTCGCAGCGACATGATGGAGAGTTCCTAGGGTAACCACACTGCACCTCCACCAGTGGTAACCCTGTGGCTGGATTCGGGTGTAACCTCTTATAGCCGTGGACACACGGCAACCTTGAGCTTAAAGTGAAAGTAACAGCAGTTGCAAACTTGATCTCAAAGTGAAAGTAAAAGCATTAGCAAAGCTGGGGCTGTTTGGTAAGGGCTTTGAGAAGATTTTTAAGGTAGGAATTAAAGGTTATACAAGGATGGGGTCTTCAACCTCACATCCAATTTTTTTGGCCCTTAAGGAGCTGCTTCATTAAGGTTTTTCTGAGTCTGCTCTGCTTGCTAGCAGTGGGAGAGATTCGTGGGTTCCTATACCATATTGAAAAGCAGCCAAGAGCGGCAGAGTCAGCATTTAAAGTGATAGCATTTTAAAAGCTCTTTGAGTTGAAAAATGATTTAGGATTCTCAATAAAACAGATTTAGACTCTCAAAACCTCTAAACAGGGAAGGAAATAAAGATTAAAAAAAAAAACCACATAAAGATGGCAGATAAACAGAGAGTCTGAGTCCTGGTTATTGCATTTTCTTGTAATTTTTTAACTTTTAAGGAGCTAACTGCAGAGAGACAACTGATTACTAAGGCTGCTAAGTTAAACAAATGCATATACTTTAAAGATATCCTGACTTTGAAATCTGTTTATAAGAATATGTTACTTGGGAAAAGAGTTTCTGCTTTTGTCTCCATGGAAGATCAAAACCTGTGGATTGGTTATAGGCAGGTGTGGTTCCATTTGCCAAGGCCACCTAAAGCTGATAACAGGCTGCCTTGGAGCTGTTGGAAGGAGAGATCAGAGGGGGCAGGCAGTGAAGAAGGACAGAGTGGAGGGGGAGAGTTGTACCCCGACCTTGCTGATATAGAAACTCCTGAGTCTACAGACTCAGAGGAAGAGCTGCTGGGAGATATTAATTGGATTAGAGGATATCTTAGGATTGCAAATTGTGAACTGAAACCCCTTTATGACATTCTGAAAGGAGAGTCAGATTTAGACTCCACATGAGTGATGACAGTGGAAGCCAGAAAAGCACTGCAGGTAGTTGAACAGAGGTTGCAGGATGCTTGCCTAAATAGGATAGAGGAAGGAAAAGATTTTGCCCTATGCCTTTTACCCACATTCAGACAACCCACAGGGGTACTATGGCAATAAGGTCCACTGTTGTGGATACACCCAAAGGTATCGCCTAGTAAAAGTATAGAACATTACCCTACAGCAGTAGCTGATTTAGCTCAGAATGGCATCCAGCAATCCATTCAGTATTTTCGGCATGCACCAGCCATAATAATTGTGCCATACACAGCAGCACAAGTTAACACCCTGTGTGCTGTTGTTGATGATTGGGCAATTCTTCGCTGTACTTTTGCTGGAAAAATAGATAATCATTACCCACAACATCTTCTTATGACATTTTTTAAGGAGCACCCCATAATTTTTCCCAAGGTCACCGCCGCAGAGCTGGTGGCAGGAGCTGTCAATGTATTCACTGATGGCTCGAAAACAGGAGTAGGTGCCTATATGGTACAAGGCAAACAACCAGTTCAACATCAATTTACTCCTGGTACTCCTTAGGTAGTAGAACTTCATATAGTATGTGAAGTGTTTAAAGAATGCCAATTTGCCTTTAATTTGATATCTGACTCAGCCTATGTGGTTAATGCTTTAAAGGTGCTTGAAGTGGCAGGACCAATAAAATCATCCAGTATGGTCACTGTCCTATTTAACCACTTGCAAGACTTGATTTTGCAACAAAAGGAGAGATTTTTTTCCTCAGTATATCCATGCTCATACAGGTCTTCACGGTCCACTCAGTGAAGGCAATGCCAAGGTGGATATGTGCACTAGACAGGACTGGGTGTTCTTTACCTCTCCTGTAGTCAAAGCTCAAGAATTTCACCAGCTATATCATGTGAATGCTAAGACCTTACAACAAAAGTTTCAGATATCCAGAGCTGAGGCATGTCAAATAGTTTTGGATTGTGCTCAATGTGTGGTGTATCACCATCCACCTTCCCTAGGTGTTAATCCCAGAGGGATTTTGTCATTAAAAGTATGGCAAATGGATGTTACTCACATTTCTGAATTTGGCTCTTTGAAGTATGTACATGTTTCTGTAGATACATGCTCTGGTATCTTGCATGCCACTGCCATGTCAGGAGAGAAGGGATGCAATATCATTGCACACTGCCTAGAGGCCTGGGCAGCTTGGGGAAAGACCCTACAGGTAAAAACTGACAATGGCCCTGCTTATACTGGAACACAGTTTACTGCATTCTGCAGACAAATGGATGTACAAGTAACTCATGGATTGCCTTACAATCCACAAGGACAAGGTATAGTGGAACGTGCTCATTGCATGCTGAAGGAATGCTTACAAAAACAAAAAGGGGGAATAGGCCACAGCCGCACCCCCAAAAAAGACTATCTATAGCTGTTTGCCCTTCATTTTTAAAATCTGGATGTTGATGGTTGCTCCGCAGCAAATGGACATCTGATTCTCACCCCTAGCCACAGAGGCATGGTGAAATGGAAGGATATTTTCACGGGCCACTGGCATGGTCCTGATCCAATGCTTACCTGGGCGAGAGGTCCTGTTTGTGTCTTTCCTCAGGACTGGTACCTCAGTGTGGGTACCAGAACGGCTAACCAGGAAGGTCCGAAATGACAAGTATGATGCTGACTTTGAGGGCAAGGATTGGCCCTGGAATGGGTACCTGTCCCGGTACAAAGCCCTAATGCCATGAGCTTGTTTAGAGCTAGGAGAGATTTTGGCATTACTGCAGCTGTTGTTACAGCCATTTCCCTAGCCACAATTGGGGCCACCATGACCACCATTGCTATGAGTCACACCATTCAGATGGCTCAAACTCTTAATAATTTGTCTGCCAATGTAGCCCATGCCTTAGACATTCAAAGAGGCATTTCTGCTCAGCTTAAATGTGGGCTGATGTTGGTTAACCAAAGGATTGGCCTGGTGCAAGAGAAGGTTGATGTCCTCTGGCAGAAAGCTCAGTTGGGATGCGAATGGAAGTATTAGGACCTATGTGTGACTTCTATTCAGTATGAAAATTTTCCTATGCTGCAAATTTGTCTAAAGTTGTGTCAAGTTATTTTATAGGAAATTGGTCAGGTGAGTTCAAAGCGAACATGGAGAAGTTGAGAGTTGCAATAGTTGCTGTGAATTCAACTCGAGTGGACCCTGGAGTTGCTGAAGGACTGACAAGATGGATGTCCACTGCCCTCAATCATCTGAAGGAATGGGCGGGAATGGGTGCTCTGGCTGGCTTGATGGTGCTGATAATTCTGATTTGCCTGTAGTGCATCTGCAAAATGAGGTTCACACAACGTAGGAGCATGGCCATGATTGTTCAAGCCTTCACCGCCATTGAGGTAGGACAGCCCCCACATGTTTGGCTTGCTGCCTTGAAAGAGTAATGTTTGGCACAGGTTGTGAGGCTCAGCACTGCACATGGTTTTGCCTAGGAAAGGCTTCATGAAGAGCATGCCTAATTGCATACAGGTTGGCACCCACTATCCTGTCCTCAGAAAAATGGGTGCCAGACAGGTCTGTCCCTGTCTGAGTGGATGACACCTGGATTAGGGATAGCACAAGTCCTCTTGCACAATGAGGCCTCTGCTCTTGCCCGCTGCTTTTGCTTGATTTATAAATTATTAAATAAGGGGGAGATGTAGAGAGCTGCCTGCTGCTGCATGCTAGAGATGGTGCTGATTTCTGGCTTCCACCCCCCGTGGATGAGTGCTCTCTTTTGATAAACAACTCCTTATTTGCCTTGAGCCTGAGGCGTGGTTTGCTGTTGTGTATGTGGACCTATGAGCTGTGCCCACGTGGCTTATTGGGATTGGATGCCCTGAGAGTTTCTAGTCAGTGGGAGGGGTTTCCTGGGGGAGGAGAAGGAGAAGCAGAGAGAAGAACAAAGTGAGAACAATTGTAAAGGTCCCGAATAAACTGCTGAAAGAAGATCCTGGGTGTTGTGCTTTCCTTGCTGGCAAGGTTGCGCACGACAAGAAAAGCTGCTAGTAGAACTAGCCCAAGAGAGAGAAGTGTGTTAAGGTCAAAAGGTAAAGGGAATTGGAGTTCTGAAGAGCATTTTGGTTTTTTTTTTTTTTTAGACCAATAGAATTTATTGATGCATAATATGTACTAGCAAAATTTAGAAATTGTAACTATATAAATTTATTAATGTACATAAATTTGCCTGTAACAAAATATACAATATTATCACCTATACAAAAACGCATGCCCATTGTCAGCCAGATTTTATGCAGTCCTGTACTGTAATCATACAGAACATATCAATGTACATGGCTATTTCTGCTCCATTTACTGTATTCAGTATTTAACTATGTAATATTAGTATTTTGGGTTTTGTTTCATCTCACTAGTCTAGGAGCATCCCTCTGTGTGGTTATACCATAGTTTGCTTAATCATTGTTCAATTGATGGACTGTAATGTCATTTCCTTTGTGAGGCTGTGGTGATTAAAGTCAAAATAACCATTCCAATATAAGTCTTCTTGTGGCCATATACACTTGCTTTTCTTGGTTAAATTAGAAATTCAATATTGCCCATCTGTACCGGTTCCGCTTCCGGGACCAGGTGTTGTCTGCAGAGTAAGTCCCAGCACACTCTGTAGCAGGCTCAGATTAAGTCTGCCTGTCACCATACCCACAGCTGCTGCTGAGGGAATTTGCACGGCAACCCACCTCGACCTCCAACTGAGCAAACAGATAACTACAGGAGTCCCTGAAGGACAGACTCAAACCCTGCCCAGAGGTGAGGAGAGGTCACCAGGCCCAAGTGCCTATATCTCAGCCAGGGAGGGAGAGTTGAGCTCCCATCAGTTCTGGTTCCACTCCCAGGACCGGGTGCTGTCTACAGAGTAAGTCCCAGCACACTCTGTAGCAGGCACTGATAAAGTCTGCCTGTCACCATACCCACAGCTGCTGCTAAGGGAATTTGCATAGCTATCCACCTCAACCTCCAACTGAGTGAAAAGATAACTTCTGGGGTCTCTGAAGGACAGACTCAGACCCCGCCCAGAGAGGTGACAGGAGGCACAGAAGCCTGAGTGCAACAATTGAACAGGAACCATCTAATCGTGAATCACTGAAGCCATGGGCAAACGTCAGTGCAAAAAAATTACATAATAATACAAAGAACAGAACAGGTGCTGTCTGCAGAGTCCCAGCACATCTGCAGCAGGGGCAGATAAACTCTGCCTGTCACCATACCCACAGCTCCAGCTGAGGGAATTTGCACGGCTACCCACCTAGACCTCGAACTGATCAAATAGATAACTTCTGGGGTCCCTGAAGGGTAGATTCAGACCCTGCCTAGAGAGGTGACAGGAGGCACACAAACCCAAGTGCCACAACTGACCAGGAGCCATCTAATTGTGAACCACTGAAACCGTGGGCAAACGTCAGTGCAAAAAATTACATAATAATACAAAGAACAACATGATAATTCCAGAAGAGAGTGGCAATCTTACAAATACAAGACCTGAACTGAGCAATGAAGAGGAAACAAAAGGAAGCAACACCAAAAATTCCGTTTTGATGATCATCGAAGCTCTCAAAGAAGATATGAAAAAAAGCCTTAAAGAAATAGAAGAAAATACAAACAAAAAAGTGGAAGAGATGAACAAATCTATGAAAGGAACATGCCAGGAACTAAAAGCTGAAATAAACGCTGAAATGGAAGCAATAAAAAGGCACAAAATGAGGCAAAGATGGAAATAGAAAATCTGAAGAAAAAAGCTGGAACCACAGATACAAGCATAACAAAGTTCAAGAGATAGAAGGTAAAAATCTCTAAAGTGGAAGACTCAGGAGCTCAAATAGATATATCAGTCAAAGAAAATAGTAAAACTAAAAAAGCCATAACTCAAAATGTTCAGGAAATCTGGGACACCATGAAAAGACCTAATTTGAGAATGATAGGAATAGAAGAAGGAGAAAAATGCCAGCTCAAAGACGCAGATATTATTTTCAATAAAATCATAGAAGAAAACTTCCCTAATCTGAAGAAGGAAATGCCTATAAAGATACAAGAAGCTTACAGAACACCAAATATATATGACCCCCAAAAAAAGTCAGTGCGCCACATTATAATCAAGCCACAAAACATACAGAACAAAGAAAAAATTTTAAGAGCTGCAAAAGAAAAGGGCCAACTCACATATAAAGGCAGACTCATCAGAATAACGCCTGACTATTCAATGAAAATGATGAAAGCTAGAAGGGCTTGGTAAGAAGTTATACAGACACTAAAACAGCATTGCTGCCAAACTACAATACTATACCCTGCAAAATTATCAATCACCATAGCTGGAGTAAACAAGGTATTTCATGACAAAGTCAGACTGAAAGAATATCTATCTACCAATCCAGCACTACAGAGAGTATTAGAGGGAAAACTCCAAACTAAGGACCCCAGATACACCCACTAAATCACAAACAATCAATAAGTCCACAGAAGAATACCCTAGAGAAAGGAAATACAAACAAGTTACCACCAAAAATGGCAGGAGATATGAATCAATGGTCACTAATTTCTCTTAATATCAATGGTCTCAACTCTCATATAAAACGTCACACACTAACAAGATGGATACAACAACAGAAGCCATCCTTCTGTTGCCTACAAGAAACACACCTCAACTGCAAAGACAGAAACAGGCTTAGAACAAAGGGTTGGGAAAAAATTTTCCAGTCAAACAGTTCTTAGAAACTAGCAGGGGTTGCTATCCTAATATCTAACAAAGTAGACTTTAAGCTAAAAGCAATTAAAAGGGACCAAGAGGGTCACAATTTATTCATCACAGGAAAAAATGGTCAAGAGGAGATTTCAATCTTAAATATTTATGCCCCTAATATAAGGGCAACTACTTATGTAAAAGAAACACTTAAAGCTCAAATCCCACATCAATTCTTACCCCCTAATAGTGGGAGACTTCAATACCTCACTTTCAACCCAGGATAGATCAACCAGACAAAGCCTCAACAGAGAAATAAGGAGTCTAAATGAGGTTATGATGCAAATGGATTTAATAGATATCTACAGAAGCTTCCACCCAAGGGCAAAGGAATACACATATTTCTCAGCTCCTCATGGAACTTTCTCCCAAACTGATCAGATAATTGGTCATAAAGCAAATATCAACAGATACAAAAAAATGGAAATAATCCCTTGTAACATATTGGACCACCAGAGCCTAAAGTTAGAGTTCAACAACATCAAAACCAAAAGAAAGCCTACCAAATCATGGAAACTAAACATCAATCAGCTGAACCATCTCTGGGTCAAGGAAGAAATTAAGAAAGAAATCAAAGTCTTCCTAGAATTCAATGAAAATGAATCTACAACGTATCCAAACTTGTGGAACACAATGAAAGCAGTCTTAAGAGGAAAATTCATAGTGCTAGATGCCTATATGAAAAACCTTGAGAAATCCCGCACTAGAGACCTAACAGCACAGCTGAAAGCCTTAGAACAATTAGAAGCAAACTCACCTAGAAGGAGTAGACGGCAGGAAATAATCAAACTTAGAGCTGAAATCAATACAATTGAAACAAAAAGAACAATACAAAGAATCAATGAATCTAAGAGTTGGTTCTTTGAGAAAGTTAACAAGATAGATAAGTCCTTAGCCAAACTAATCAAAAAACAGAGAGAGAGTGTTCAAATCAACAAAATCAGAAATGAAAAGGGGGACATAACAACAGACCCCCAGGAAATACAGAGAATTATCAGATCATATTTTGAAAATCTGTATTCCACAAAATGGAAAACCTAGAAGAAATGGACAGCTTTCTGGATAGGTATCATCTACCAAAATTAAATGAAGATCAGATTAATTACCTAAACAGGCCTATAACCCTTAAAAAATTGAAGCTGTCATTAAAAACATCCCCAAAAATAAAAGCCCTGGTCCAGATGGTTTCAGTGCCGAATTCTACCAGACATTAAAAAAAGAATTACTACCATTACTCCTCAAACTATTTCACAGATTAGAAACTGAAGGAATATTGCCAAATTCCTTTTATGAGGCCACAATCACCCTAATACCCAAGCCACTCATAGACACAACAAAGAAGGAGAATTACAGACCAATTTCCCTCATGAATATTGATGCGAAAATTCTCAACAAAATTTTGGCAAACCGTATACAACAATATATAAAAGATATCATCCACCATGACCAAGTAGTCTTCATCCCAGAAATGCAAGGCTGGTTTAACATACGAAAAACTTCAAATGTTATCAATCATATAAACACACTAAAGGAACAAAACCACATGATCATATTTTTAGATGCTGAAAAAGCCTTTGACAAAATCCAACACTCCTTTATGATTAAAGCCCTGGAGAGATCAGGAATACAGGGAGAATACCTAAATATAATAAAGGAGATTTACAAGAAGCCGAAAGCTAGTATCAAACTTAATGGAGAAAAACTCAAAGCAATCCCACTAAAGTCAGGAACTAGACAAGGATGTCCTCTCTCCCCTTATCTATTCAATATAGTTCTCAAAGTTTTATCTAAAGCAATAAGGGAACGAAAAGAGATTAAGGGGATACAAATTGGAAAAGAAGAAATGAAGCTATCTCTATTTGCAGATGATATGATTGTATACATAAGTGACCCACAAAATTCTTCCAGGGAACTGCTACAGCTGATAAACACCTTCAGCAATGTAGCAGGATACAAGATTAACACAAAGAAATCAGTAGCCCTTCTGTACACTAAAGATAGAAGAGCTGAAAAAGAAATAAGGGAAACATTATCCTTCATAATAGCAGCAAATAGTATTAAATACCTTGGAGTAACTTTAAACAAAGAAGTAACAGACATATTTGACAAAAATTTTAAGTCACTGAAGAAAGAAATTGAAGAGGATAACAGAAAATGGAAAGCTCTCCCATGTTCCTGGATAGGTAGGATCAACATAGTAAAAATGGCAATTCTACCAAAGGCAATCTACAGATTCAATGCACTGCCCATCAAAATCCCAACACAATATTTTTTGGACCTTGAAAGAACAGTACTCAGTTTCATTTGGAATAACAGGAAAGCCAGGATTGCCAAAACAATCTTACTCATCAAAAGAACCTCAGGAGGTATCACCTTCCCTGGCTTCAAGCTATACTATAGAGTTACAGTAATAAAAACAGCCTGGTACTGGCATAAAAACAGACTTGTGTACCAATGAAATAGAATTGAGATCCAGACATTAACCCAAAAACCTATGAACACCTGATCTTTGACAAAGAGGCCCAAAACATTCAATGGAAAAAAGATAGTATATTTAACAAATGGTGTTGGCATAGCTGGATGGAAGTGTGTAGAAAAATGCAAATAGATCCGAACCTGTCACCCAGCACAAAACTCAAATCCAAGTGGATCAAAGACCTCAACTTAAACCCAACCACTTTGAACATGATAGAAAAGAAAGTGGGAAATACACTTCTACGAATTGGCACAAGCGACCACTTCCTAAATATAACACCAGTGGCACAGACACTAAGACCAACAATCAATAAGTGGTATCTCCTGAAGCTAGGAAGCTTCTGCAAAGCCAAGGACACTGTCAATAGGACAAAACGACAGCCTACAGAATGGGAAAAGATTTTCACCAACCCTACAAGTGATAGAGGACTGATCACTAATATATATGAAGAGCTCACGAATCTAGAGCCCAAAACCTTGAATAATCCAATCAAAAAATGGGGTACAGATCTAAAAAGTGAATTCTCAGCAGAAGAATCACAAATGGCTGAAAGGCACCTGAAAAAGTGCTCTTCATCTTTAGCCATCAAAGAAATGCAAAGCAAAACAACTTTGAGATACCACCTAACACCTGTTAGATTGGCTAAGATAAAAGGCACAGATGGTAGCCTATGTTGGAGAGCATGTGGAGCAAGAGGAACACTCCTCCATTGTTGGTGGGAGTGTAAGCTTGTTCAGCCACATTGGAATGCAACATGGCAGTTTCTCAGAAAATTGAGAATCAATCTCCCCAAGGACCCAGCAATACCACTTCTGGGTGTATACCCTAAAGAGGCACATTCACACTCCAAAGGTATTAGCTCAACTATGTTCATAGCAGTATTATTTGTAATAGTAAGAACCTGGAAACAACCCTAGATGTCCCTCAACTGAAGAATGGATTAACAAACTGTGGTACATCTACATACTGGAATACTACTCAGCAGTAAGAAAAAACGATATCCTAAAACTCACAGGCAAATGGATGGATTTGGAGAATATCCTCCTGAGCGAGGTATCACAAACCCACAAAGATAAGCAGGGGATGCACTCACTCATTAGTGGTCTCTAAACAAACAAACAAACAAAAGCCAAGCATGCCCAAGCTGCAAATCACAACCACTGAACAGCTTGGGTTCAGAAACACCCTGGACTGACCCTTCACATCCCACTCCAACTATAGGAACACCTGACTCACTCTTGAGGGATGGGGGACAAAACTGTATTTGCCAGGAGTGGAGACTGATCTAAGCATTATTGGGTCAGTGGGACCATAGGACTGTCTTCTCCCTGCCCAGGGAGGGGTTGGGGAGTTGTGGAGAAGAAAAAATGACCTGATGTTTCAGGATCGGGAAGGGACCTTGAATAAGGATATACAGGGATGAAAAAGAAAAAATTCAGAGGGAAAGCTGAACACAAAGTGAATACATGTGTAGTAATCTTATTTGCATTATCACCATTGATAAGTCATACTTATGATTTTCATCTTCTTCATAGTTATTGTTAACTTATCAGCATTTTGAATTCATTTTACTGTTTTTCTTGATTAATACAAAATAAATAAAGAAGAAAAAAAGAAATCCAACATTTATGTGAAACTTTACATATAACTTTATAAACCACTGTACATCAGTTTTTCAAAACAATAGTAAACTTTTATTCCAGTTAACCTTAGAGCATATTTTAAGACTGATTTTTATAATAAAACTATAAATTCAGTATTATTATATTTTCTAATTTTTTCAAAAAATACAGAGATTATAATTTTCTTTTTTTTACTTTTGGGCATCTGGAATTTTTTTTAAATTATTATTATTATTATGAACAAAAAGTCACACTTTCTTTACTTACATATCCTTATTCAAGGTCCCTTCCCCCTCCCAGCACATCCGGTCATTCTTTCTTCTCCACAAATCAGATACGGCGATGTAGACTTGGAAATTTGCCCAGTTTGTTTTCAATCTTGCTTTGGTTTAGCATTTCCTCAATGTCCCTCCTTTCCTCCATTTTGGAACAGTGATGTATATTCTATACCATTATATGTTGGAAGCATGTGATCTTCTTTTTTGTTTTTACGGAAAATTACATTTAAGAACTTTCATGAGTCTTAGAAGAGACTTTGAACTTTTAAATAAGTTTGAGACTGTTATAGACTGTGGGGACTTTTGAAGTTGGATTGAACACATTTTTGCATTATGATATGGCTACAAGCCTCAGGGGGCCAGAGAGTGGAATGTGGTGGTTTGAAAGAAAATGACTGCCCATAGAAAATGGCATTATTAGGAGGTGTGGCTTTGACTGGCTTTGTTGGAGAAAGTGTGTCATTCTGGGAGTGGGTTTTGAGGTCTGATATGCTCAAGCAATGTCCAGTATGGGACAGTCTCCTTCTGTTGCCTCCAGATCAAGAAGTAGAACTCTCAGCTCCTTTTCCAAAATCATATATGCCTGCACACTGCCATGAAGATAATGGACTAAACTTCTAAAACTGTAAGTCAGCCTGAATTAAATATTTTCCTTTATAAGAGTTTTCAGGGTCAACTGTCATCCCCAGGACCTGCACAGAAGTACTGCTATGTGCTGCTTAATGGGGGGCCACCTACAACAAAGGTGTGTCTCCAGGATGATGTCTATGAGACTCAAGGTCCAGACAATGGGCCTCAATTGCATGTCTGGGAAGGAGGCAAAAGCCAGGAGCATCCACTATGGTCACTGGCTTTCCACTCCTCTTCAGATCCATGCAGGGCCCCACTGCCCAGGAGGTTGACAAGGCTTGTAGCCAAGTCGTTGGCATTGCAAGTGTCTTACTAGGGGATTTCCTTTTTTCCCTGGCCCCTGGGAAGCCATGGTGTCCATCCATGACATGTGTCCTCTCCAGGTGATGGGAAGAGGTAAAGTGTGGGAATCAGCCCATAGCTGCATCCTGTGCCCTGTCGTTGTCAGGCCGTGCGTGTGTGCATACATGTGGGTATGTGTAGGTATGTGCACTTGTGTGTTTGTGAGGGTTTATGGGAAAGCCCTCTTCTCTTTCCTCTGCTGCTGTCTGTCCCATCTAGCAATGGCTCACCTGATCCTGTTCCCAGACCACCATCACCATTACTGCTGCAATCCTCATCCTGGCCCCAGCTCTAGCTGCCACCAGAGCATCTGATGCTTGGCAGATTCCCAACAGTCAAGAACTCTAGGCAGAGCTTGTTGCTAGGCAGATTCTGAGCAACCAGTAACTTTGAACAGCACCTGTTGCAAGGCCCTCAGTCAGACTCCAGGTTGGCTCATAAGGAATCATATTATGTGCATGCCTTGGCAACTGGTTTGAGACAATTTCTTTGGCCCTGTGAGTCTGTCCTACTATACCCCATGAATGTTCATTAAAATATATTCTCACCAGAAGAGGATTTTTAATCTGGTGGATACAATGTCCCAGACTGTGGATACCAGAAAGTCTCTTTCTCTAGTCACTTCTATCATTACTCAAATGGGTTTATGAACAAAATGTTCATGGACTCAGTAATATGAATTTTCAGTCACTAAAACTGACCTAAATTTAGCACTATTGGATACCATCCTGGAAGAGGCAAGACTTTTTTCTTATAAAGATTTTTATGTGGATTTGCCTTTACTTCACACAATGCTGAAAACAAATGTATAATTTATAAAATGCTTTCTTATTATCAGGGTATTCTATACAACATTGCCACTAGACAAAGAATAATTACAAAACATGAATTAGGATGATGGGTATATGTTCATGGAATTCTTAAATTTTTTTTGTTCCTTTTCCATCCTGGAAAAGTAGTCTTAATATAACTCTGTAAGATTCTTTCTTGTAGTCTCTATTATTGTTATACTTAAGTGGAGATATCCTTCATGACCTGGATAATGTTCTTCAAAATGCAGTTTATACCACAAATGATCATCTAATGTATGGTGCTATTTCTTCCCCAGCTAAGATTTATAGGGCCAGGAGTCCCGAGGTGCAAGTGGAATCATAATGCTCACTATTACTCTTAATGATCCAATAATAAGACTTGTGATTTCTATCCCTGTGTGACCTTATGTCATGCTTTGGTTTCATGAGAGAAAACACAAAAATGGTTCCATGAATTTGGAATTTAAGATTTCTACCTAGTTACTCTGGGACCCTTATATCTCTGAGCCAAAAGTCAAAGTAGTATTTATGGCATAGGCAGCCATTTCAAAGCATTACTGATGCCAGAGATCAAGGTAAACTGTATCCCAAATATACCCTGAATAAATATAAGTAGTAGGCAAGAAAAAGTAAACAGCATATGAAAAGTTTGCTTTGACCTAGTGTTGTATAGGTAGATCCTCTGAATTAAAATATTCTCTCCTAGAAAAAGTAGGGAGGTTAAAATCTCAGGAAGCTACTGAACTTTGCAAGACTCAGGAACCCTATGAATACATAAGACTCCAGAGGCTCAGGAAGTTACAAGATTCACAAAGCCCCTCCCTGATTCATATGCGTAGTAAACAATTACAGAGGAAGAGAAGACTTTCTGGAGAAACTGTGGGCAAACTGGACAGAGAATTCCTGGGATTCATCTTTCATGAGTCATCACACATACTGGTGTGGACTTTATGGTGATACTGCTGCCAGATGTTGCACAAATCCTAATTGGTATTGTAATAAGAACCTGATCCAGATATTGGGGAAAAAGCTAAAATAATCAGAGAGAAAAGGAAAAAGCCACAGCCACTTCTCACCTTAAAACTCCTCAGGAATCCTCAGACTGAATGCTTCTAAGTCTTCAGCCAAAAGGGAAGGGAAGTGCAATGCAGGCAAAGGCTGAACTCCTGCCTCCTTCCACCTTATTTTCCCTCCATATCACTTCCTGTTTCAACTTTCCTGGTACTGAGATTAAAGGCACATGTGTTTCCCAAGTACTGGAATTAAAGGTGTGTGTTACCACCACCTGGCTCTGTTTGGCCTTGAACTCACAGAGATCCAGACAGATCTCTTCCTCTGTCTCCTGAGTGCTAGGATTAAAGGCATTTACCACTGCTCCCTGACTCTATGGCTGTCTCTGTGGCTGGCTCTGTCCTTTGATCTTTAGGCAAACTTTAGTAGATACACTATATATCACCACATATCTCCATTTTTGTCAAAAATTTTAAAAAGATGGTTATAACTAATATAAGGAAAACTATACACAATAACTACAATACATAAAGCAATAATTACACAATGTCTAGTGCATTAATATTTGATAAATTCAGAGAAAATACTTTATTATATCTATGCTCCCATAAGTAACCCCACCTGTGCTCCTGTATACAATTGTAACTCCAATAAAGTCGTTGGTTGATCAAGTTAGACTAAGTTGAAATCATGGAATTGGTCTATCATCAGTACCTGAAATGAGGTGAACAGATACTTAGTAATGTTTTTCCATGAACACCTGTAAATGCTTAGTAGAGGAACAATGCATTTTGTACTGAGTTTCTAATGCCCTAGCTAGATATGTGATGTGTGATAATAATGTTTTGGGGTTAGTAGCCTTATTATTATCACTCCTTGAACTGTGAATTTCAAAACAATGAACAAGAATAGTTTGGTCCAAATGTGACTTACTAATACTTATTTTTTAACCTATCTCTTGCATGGCTCAGGGAAATTTAGGTTTCCCTAACAACAAATATCTTTGGTGATTGGGCCTTAAGCAGATACACTGAGCAGGATTTATTGATAGCTATTTTTGTCTAGATGTACACTTTTGCCAGTTTTCAATACATTATGCAGTGAATCAGAGTAGTTGTTTAGTCTATGTTTTAAATAAAAGGACCCATCATAAAAACTAAAGACCCAGGGGTCAAGTTTTTAAGCACAAACATCTCTCTCTACAATTATTGTCTTTGGATCACTAGATTTGAAATAAAATACAGGAACATTTTCGGGTTGGGAAGGAGGTAAAAGACTGTGAGAGGGTAGACATGTATTTATACAGAATATGTACTCTAAGACTTAACTTGTGATATTTCTAGGAAGAAGAATAGAATCATTTATCATTTGTAAGTAGAAGGTGCATAAAAGCAGGCATCTTGGACACTGGCTGATTTTTCCAATACCTTTATTTCCTTCCTAAGTTCTTTCCCTAACATGGCTGTGAAGACTGAAAAACCTATTGTGACTTGTTCTTTCTTTAATTATTTTTGTGGTAGTGGGAATTATGGGGATAAAATAAAGGAATCAGTTGTACTTAGCAGACCAACACCAATTCCCCTTTATAATGCTTCACTCTTCAGAGATCAAAAAGAGAAAATGGAAATTCCCCATTAGCACCTTTAAACAACTCTGGTCAATCCAAACAACTCAAGTTTTGGAATAGCTTCCTGGCTAAAGCAGTTTCTGAGTTAGTGTATTTTGTTCCCAAATGAAAACACCAATTTAAAAGTCTTATTCATTAAATCTTGTAAGGTAACATTAGGGATTAATGATGACTCTTCCTCTTCTTTGGACACCAGAGAAATCTATTTTTCCAGGAATACTAAATGACTCTGTGCTTGCCCACAATGGGACCAGTGCCAAGAGGTCAGGAAGGCCTTAGACACACAGAAAGGTTAATTAAGACCTTAAAAGAATCACAAGTTGGGCCAGGAAAAAGTCAAGTGCAAAAGGGTTCTTTCTTTTTCAATGGAAAGGGAGGTTGCCAATAATTATTTGGAGAAAAAGATTTAGAAAAGGAAGGCAAAATAAGAAATGTATGTTATTTTAACATATTAAGTGTTTTAGTAATACTGAGTGAGCATAGACTTACAGGTGTACCAATTTGGGATAAACAGTTGCTCCATTTAAGCTTATTTCCCACTTGAATTTACATACCGAGAATTGGTAAAAACTGTTTGATTACGCATTTGACTTTGTTATACCTGAACTCAGTCATTTAAAGTAAGCATTCAGTGTCCCCCTTTTACAAGAAGGGTTGCTGTGTATGATTTTTTAAATGTTCTATAAGATTTTTTTAAAAAATTAAATGAGGTTTGATTTTTAAGACAATGAACATTTCTTTTAAATTTGTATTTGGAGTTCTTTTTCTGATAGTACTGGATACTTGAACTGTTACATAATTGGCCCATAAATTTCTAATTCACCACGAGTAAGCATCTCTCTCATTTATAATGAACTATGCTCCTAGTCCATTTCCTTTTTGAAGTACATACTTAGAACTCCTTTCTCTTCCAATAGCTTCACTTGTTCATTTGAAATTAATTTCATCTGAGTACATATTTCAGAACAGATGCTTGATTTTCTTTCAAATTAGTTTCTGAATTTTACTTTTCTACTGCCTAATTCTTAAAATCTGACATTATAGTTAATTGTTGGAAAATTTTTTTGTTAGAGGATGTTCTGATCTCATTATTCTTCTGACCTCAATTAAAATACATTAGTATGTTCTAAATATATATAGTTGAATATGGTAATTTTACTTTAATCAGCAATATTAGCTTTTCCCAGATACAAAACAGAAATTTTATTATATGGTGAATGCCATGTAAAACCCTCTTCCCCCGCATACTAGATCAGAAATTTTAATCATAGTGAATGCCAAGTAGGAAGATTTTCAGTGGTAAACTCAAGCAGTTTTTCTCTTTTTCTTTTATCAGAAAATTTTTCATGAACATTTTTCTTAAGAAAAGAAAAATTTTCACAGAAAATTTTCATAAGTATTCCTGGCCCTCCACATTGTTGAGCCAACATGGCTCCGATAGGATGCACCTTGTACAGAGGCACACCCTTGGGTGTAGCTGCGTAAACCCATGTACACCCCTTCTCTTAAAAAGAGACACCATGCTATGGTCTCCCTCTCCTCCTATCCTGCTTCTCTGCTTCTGTACCGGCCTGGGAACTCTCTTAAATAAGCCCTCATGTGGCCTTGGTAGTGTGAGTATGTGTGTGTCTCTTCTCACACTCGAAACCAACAAACACTAAATTTAAACCAAAATATCATATAGAGTTTCTTTTTGGGAATCATGCTATGTTTGTAAGCTTTAATTTCTGGTTAAAATGTAAAGCTGAGCCCTGACCACTTCCACGGCTCCTGCTGAGGGAAACCCCGCCACAACCTCGAACTGAGCGAACCAACTGCTGGGGTCTCCGAGGGGCGGATTCGGACCCCGCCCAGAGGTCAGGAGGGGGCTAGAGGCCTCAGTGCCTTTATCCCAGCCTGGGAGGGAGAGTTCAGCTCCCATTGTTGCTGGTTCCACTTCCAGGACCCAGCGCTGGCTGCAGAATCCCAGCGCTCTCTGGGGCAGGGGCAGGTGGACTCTGTCCCTGACCACTTCCACGGTTCCTGCTGAGGGAAACCCTGCCACGACCTCGAACTGAGCAAACCAACTGCTGGGGCCTCCGAGGGGCGGATTCGGACCCCGCCCAGAGGTCAGGAGGGGCTAGAGGCCTCAGTGCCTTTATCCCAGCCTGGGAGGGAGAGTTGAGCTCCCATTGTTGCTGGTTCCACTTCCGGGACCCAGCGCTGGCTGCAGAATCCCAGCGCTCTCTGGGGCAGGGGCAGGTGGACTCTGTCCCTGACCACTTCCACGGCTCCT